>CAHIKZ030005053.1:1005000-1072500 GCA_903632075.3 Acanthosepion pharaonis | reverse complement strand
AAAAACAGGAAAAAATTATCAAAATTACAAAACAGAAAAATAGAGAATTACACCAAAGTAATAAAATAAATAAATAAACTAACCAAAATTTACAAGTAAACCATATAAATAAATCATATAAATAAAATAATGAGATAATAAATTTTATAAAATCATACTTAATAGAGTATAACAGTAAACATAGTTTTTATATTCAGTATTCATAAAACAAAACAATAGAAAATATTAAAGCGTCAGTCGAACGTATACACATCCATTAGAGGAATAACGTACATACTATACTACCTTAATCTTACTTGCTAAGGATAAGTTTAAAATGTTATTCATCATAAATGAGATGATTATTAAATTTTAAAGTTTAACACGGTTGTAAGGTCAAAGGCGAAATATACTTGCAATTGACCGTTAGTTCAAATCTTTGATTTAACAACTCGTCCCAAATTAAAAATCTGATTATCTGCATTTTCTCCTGTAAACACAGGAAACAAGGTTATATAAGGATCTACATGTTCTAGCTAGTTTTAAAGTTTTGCATTTAATTTTAAGGGTTTTATGTTCTTCTTTCAACTTTCAAAAATATTTTAAAAGTGAAGTTCTATTTCTATAAGTAACATTAGTAAACGAAGATAGGTGCTTACACCAATGATCTTTGAAGGTGTTCATAGTGCTGCCAATATAAAACTTTTCAATCCTCGGATTTTCTATTGAGGAATAGAACGCATATACACAAGAGATTTAGTCAAGAATTTGTTAGATATTGATTGATTAAGATTCCTGCAATTTGTTAGATTATTAGATTGGTTAATATTCCTACAATTACATTGCTTGCTGTCCTTAACTATATTAGAATTAGTACTTGCATTATGGTTATTATTTTTAAATTGGTTAAGTGTTTTATTGTTATGCAACTTATTTCTCAAAATTATTGGTACAACTATTCCTAAGTTTTAATGTATTTCTATTAAAAAATTTCTAAGGGAATTGCTTTTTGGAAAATGGTTGTCAATTAAATTTAGGAACTTATGGCCTAACTTTATACTAACTTCCGATTTCAATTTGTTTTCTTAGAATTACCATTATATTCTATAAACTGAATGCCATGGGACTTATACCCACTATCCCTAAAAAATTTATTATACACAGTTCTGTATCTCGAGCACCTCTATATTAGAAGTGTGTTGGCTAATCCGACATTCTACTGAGGAAGGAATATATCGGGTTACAGATGGTGGGTGACTGGAATTAGGATAAATATAGATTGGGTTGGCGTTGAACTTCATATAAGGATGAAAATTTTCATAGACTAAATTTAATGTTACTTCTAGAAAATCAACATGTTTGATATTAGTACTTATTTTAACGTTAAGATCTAAACTCTTAATTTCCCTATGAATCATTTTCCTAAGTTTTATCAACTTTATTTGTCGTAGAGCTTTTTACAATCACGAGACCATCATCCCTATACAGCCCTATATATTTTGTATATATATATATATATATATATATATATAATTTTCTAAGTTTATCAACTTTATTTATCGTAGAGTTTTTTTATAATCATGAGATCATCTTCTCTATACAGCACCCCACTCTCTCTCCCTATCTCTCTGTATATATATATATATATATATATGTGTGTGTGTGTGTGTGTGTGTGTGTGTGCGTGTGTGTGTGTGTGAGGCTCACTGAGATCAACACCTAATGGCGACAGTTTGTTTCGTGTTTAAATGCAATCTTTAGGCCATGTGTGTTGTTGTGTGGTGGTTCTACTACTTATATATTCTGGTCAGTCGGGTCAACAACTAAATTGAATAATAATGATAATCAACAACAAATGATGAATGAATAAATACTATATATCCCCTAATTAATCAATTATAAACAGTGAGTTAAAAGTTAACAAAGAACACTCACTAATAACAGATAACGGCATTCTGACCGACAATTATCTCTAATCAATATCTTCTAGAATAATTTGAATTATAATCGTTGTTGCCTATCAATGGATAGCCGTTAGGATAATAAAATAAACAGGAAATACCTGATCTCGATAACCATAATGCCGCTCTGACCAGAATATATAGTTAGTCGAGCAACCACAAAATATAGATGTGCTGAAGTTTGCGTTCAAGCATGACTATCGCAAATCAGTGTTGATCTCCGTGTCCATATATACATATGTGTGTGTGTGTGTGTTATTTTTAATTTCTTTCTTTTAAACGTTATTTTTAAGGATACTCATATTCTAGAAGAAACACTGTTTTTTTTTTTGGGGGGGGGTAATTAAACAGTATTTTTTATCCAACCACATCTACCGGTCTAAATAGTCGAGAAATCTTGTCAGAAAAATATGCATCCCCAAATATTACGTACCTAACCGCTCGGTCACGTAGGTCTTATGGTCACAAAGCCCGAATAGTGCCATTTGAACACACAATTATTAGTTAGTATAAATTATTTTTAATATTACACGTATTTAAAGATATGAATAGCTATTAGAGCAGGATTTCGTTGTCAAGCTTTTGAATCTTTCTATACTTCGTTTTTGATTGGTTATTCTAGCTTTTGTAACAATGTTTCCCCCCAGTGTAGGATCGTTAATTAATCTGAAACTTTTAAAACCATTTATTTTCTTTTCAACATCATCACTTGATAAGACACAGAGTGTGTTGAAACAAAATGGCTATTTTTGTAGTGATTTTATAACATACTTATGTTATAATTTTTTTTTTATAAAAATAATTATATATATATATATATATATATATATATATATATATATATATATATGTGTGTGTGTGCGTGTGTGTGTAAAAAGTGTGTGTGTATGTGTATATATATATATATATATATACATATATATTATTATTATTATTTATATATTATATGCGCGATACTTATTAGAAAGCGCTCAAATCAGAGATAGAGCTAACATATTTGGTTGGATTGTTGTGAGTTTGACAATCGCAAAAGCGTGAAACCCTGGGTCGCAAACTCACATCAATCCAACCAAATGTGTATATGGGTAGGTTTGTCTGGCTCACTAGGTTAATCTAGGCCTGCTCTACGGTTGCATTGAGCTCTTTTGTTAGTTAGTTGTTTACTCATGTCATTTTTTATTCTTTGGGCTTTGAACCTGAATCTGTGTGATTTTTTCAACAGTCTTTCATGTTCCTGGCTCTTTCCTTTTTTAAACCTTTTTTTTCCTTCGTGATTGATTTGATTATTAGAAAATCAAAAAAAGTTTTTCGAGTCGAGTATAGTTACCTATATATATATATTTTCATTGCCTAAACGTTATTTTTAGTGGATACTCTTATTTGAGTCTAAGCAGGTCAGATCTAATGAAGGTTTCCCCTAGGAGTACGCAAGTTCAAATCCTACCGGAGAGCGTATATGTTACTTTAATATGATTTTTCGGACATTCAGGCAAGTAGACGAAGATAAATAAATATACTGTTTAATAAATATACGGAGCATCTACTCAAATACGAATATCCACTAAAAATAGCATTAATATATATATATATATATATATATATATATATATATATATATATATATATATATATATATATATATATATATATATATATATCATAAATGGATAGATCTGTATGTATGCAAATATATGTTACAAAGAATTTTCACACACACATACACACACACACACACACACACACACACACATATATATATATATATATATATATATATATATATATATATATATATATATCTTGTAGAAATTCTATGCCAAAGGAGAAAAGTTTCCTTGTGACGCGTTTCGTCCTTCAGGACTTCATCGGAGTAATTTTTTTTCCTGATGAAAAGAAAAAAAAACTCTAAATGAATTCAGCTAGTTATTAAAAAAATGTTTCTAACATTCCCAGCACTCCTCATTCATGTGCATGTGTAATCGTACTAACATAATTAATTTAGTCCGATGAAGTCTTGTAGGACGAAAGACATCACAAGTAAACTTGTTCCACTTATTACAATTTCTCTAATGTTCTTTATATATATATATATATATATATATATATATATATATATATATATATTGTTGTATTCTCAAGAATATTCAGTCACTCCAGTTTGTTTTCTTGAAAGCAATATCCGATTCCCATGTTAACCTTTCAAATAAAGTTCATTTTTTGTATACTTGGTGTCGGGTGTAATATTGCCATCACCCTATTTTTCCCATTTATTTTTGTTATTCCTCCTCACTATTTCCGCCTGTTCAAGACTTTTATCATCGCGCCACCGGAAATGTAGTTTAATTATTTTCAATTTCTCTATGTAATTCTGCACTAACCAACTAATTATGCTTCGAGCCTCTAGGTATCTCGGATTTTAAGACAAACTTTGCTAAGGGCTACACAGCGTAGGAAGTTGTGGAGAACTATGATCGCCTACGTCCTGAATGGATACGGCTCGTAAAAGTAGAAAGATTCCTTTTATAGTTAACGTCGTCGTTTTTATGTGGCATCCAATTTCTTCTTTTCTGATCGCTTATGAAGATGGCGTTGATGACTAAATAGACCAATTCTTGCATGGAAAAGCCGATGACATTGACTCCATGGTAATGTTGGTGGAAGACGATGGCGATTTTGTCGAGCCTTTCTCTCTTGTCGTTTGACTTCTTCATTTTCTCTTTTGGTGATTTCGAAGTTTTTGGTCCCAACGGTGATGGAACGTCGCCAGTTGGTACGGTCTTGTGCATGTATTTCAAACGATTTACGTTCAAGTTCAATGCCTTTCAGTGTTGTTTTGAGTTGTTCCTTGTATCTTCGAAGAGAACAATCCCGTGGTCTTTTCTCTGAAGTGCGATCACTGAATAAGAATTGACGTAGAAACCTCGACTCTTCCATTCTTGCTGCATGCCCTGACCATCGACGACGATGTTTAATGATTAACGATTTGATGCTTTGACTGTTGACTCTCGTGTTGGTCACATAATAATTCTATTTCATGCTTAAGACTGAACGAAGATTTTCAATTTCATATAAATGCATATCAATATGCCAGCGTTCAAGTTTAAGTTCTACAGTTCCAACAACTACAGTTCTCAAAACAACTATTTTATATTTTACATGGTCGCCAGCTTTATCTTTTATCCAAGAATTTGATTTCTTCTTTTCTGGTCGCTTCCTTTATGATGATGGCTTTGATGACTAATTCGACCAATTCTTGCATGGAAGAGCCGATGACATTGACTCCAATTTGTATTTCAAACAATTAGGGCTTAAGTCCACTGGCTTTCAGTGTTGTTTTGAGTTGGTCCTTGTGGTGTGAAGTGAGCTCACTGTATAAGACTTGACGTGAGAAACTTGCCTCTTTCATTCTTGTTACATGTCCTGATCATCTAAGACAGCATTTAATCTGCAGTGATTCGATGCTTTGACTGTTGGCTATTTCCAGGACTTTGGTGTTGGTCACATAGTATTGCCATGTGATGTTTAACATTGAACGAATCTTTTGATGGTAAAAGCGTTCTAATGCTTGGCTGTCATGAAGCCGTATATAGAATTCAGCTTTCGTAGTCATATAGGAAAGTTAACATGACAACATTATAGACCATAATTTTTTTTTATCTTTGTTGAAGCAACTTCCTAAACTTTGACCCCTTACTAACCCTTCCTGTTCAGGTTTTGCCATTCATTTATACAAGCTCGTTAGATGTTATTTGCTGTCTCTTTTGCATTTAATATGCCCTGTGAGTATCAAAAAGTGGTTGATGATGGCTCTCCATAGCTTCCTATCATTTGTAGCTCTTCATAAGGTCTTTTTTCTACCATCCATTTACACAAACTTGTTGAGTAGGTTTGTTGCTGCTTTTCTTTGCACCTCCTGTGTCAAATCAGCCAAGCTTTCTTTTCCTATTATGCATCTTAAAAATTTCAGCTGCCTCGTTCTGATTTCATAATTCTCTTTTTTGTTTCTATATTTCTTTAAACTTCCTCCTTACTCACATGTTCAATCCATGGTATTCTCAGCTTCTTTCTACACAACCACATAAGTCTCTTCTTCATCTAGTGATGAAACGACTCTCCGGCATCTATTGCCATATAGGAGCTCCGATATTGCATAAAATTTATTCGAATCATCTTCGTTTAGATTCTGCAAAGCAAAATTTTCTTGAGACAATTAAGAAGTGTAACACTTTTCTTGTGGCAGACCAAAACTCTATCTTCTGTGTTGTGTCTCTTCAGGGTGTAGGCGATCATGGCCTTCCATAACTTCTTTTCTTGTGGCAGATCAAAACTGTATCTTCTGTGTGTCGTGTAGGCGATCATGGCCTTCCATAACTTTTTATCCTTCGTAGTTCTTAGCAATGATTGCCTTTGTACCATTACTCCTACTGCCGGTTCTCTATTCATTCACAAGCTCATCACGTAGGTGTGCCCGCTGCCTCTCCTACCCCTTTCGCCTTCGATATTTCATGTGAGTATCAAATTTTCCATGCCTTCTTTCCTCATTTTGTGCCCTAGAAATTTCTACTGCCCCTTTCTGATTCTGAATATAAATGTCCTTTCACATATTCCATCTATAGTATTCTCAGTATGCTTCTGTAGAACCACATTTCTGTTGTCTCGCCTTCTCTTTATTCCTGAGGAAATTGTCCAGCATCTCACTACCATATAGGAGAGGCTTGATAATACTAAGTTCTTTCTGATCTTAAGCAAAAAGAGTCCTTTTTGTTTCCTTTTTTCCTTAAAACTTCTTCGATGCTCATATTTTCTGCCCTCTACACGGCTCGGGAGCCACTCAAGATAGAGAGTTGCAGCGTAAGAGGCACACTTTATGCGGATATATAGAGAATATAACGGTTAACTCTAGACTTGAACAGGTTAAGAATGCAATGAACGGGGAAGCATCCTCTTGAGAGCCCGTTCCACAAAGCAACGGTTCGTGGTAAGGAGCTACTGGAGTGAGACTTCACAAATGGCATACGAAAGGAATGAACGTGGTTCGCTACAATCTGCGTAGCCTGGCCGATCTTAGCCGTGAAGGTTAGCATTGGTGGAACTAAAGAATATAGTTCATCTGAGAACTTGCCATGGAAATAGAGGTAGAGCAACGAAAAGCTTGCAATGGATGGTTTGTGAGAAAGGGATTGTAGGGTGGAAAATAATTCATCACCCACAAGAACGGGGAGACACTTTGGGACTCTATCGAGACTGGAATGTGAAGACTGAGCAACACTTGCCCATATATGGCAACAGTACTCCAATTTACGCCTGATCTGGCTCTTAAAAAGGTCAAGAATAGCAGGAGGTGTTTACTTACTAAAGCGGTACGGGGAACCAACCATTTTCCCAGCATCTTTAGCGTCCGGGCTGAGTTTAAATCCCAATATCCGCTCAAGGCACAGGGCCTCCCTGAGGGAACATCAGTTCATCGTGACTGGTAATAGAATCCGATCGGTGATCATTTAAACTGTGTTGAGCCTGGTTAGCACTTAGATGCGGACCGCTTGAGAACACTGTGCACTCTAATCAGTAGCAGCCAAATAATATATTTTTATGGTCAACTTTGACAAGGTCCAGTAACTGCTTTTAGAGCCAACAAGATTCGTATATTTTTGGCCACACTTATGCATATTTCAAAAATTGTTACAATGAAACAAATAACTAAAAGTGCTTATGTGACAAAGGTCATCTTTCTGAAAAACTCAAAGTTACAGTTTCAAGCAAAGTGAATAAAAAAAATGGTATCATTTTCATGGCGTCAGATTTAATACCTTTTTGCATAAATTTGGCAGTTTTGAGAAGGATAAATATCTCATGTCTTTCCTAACAATTCTAAATTATATCAGAGTTTATAAGCAACTTCTCTCTCAGTCATCGTAACGCATAAAAACGGTTAAAAAGGGTTTAATGCCAGAAAAGAACATTTAATAACTTTCATAGAATCCTTTCTTGCGAACCAGACATTTCTGAAAGTGTGAATAGTATTTAAACATGATTTATGAGTTATTTAGCGTCTTATTTTTTACCCATCTGTAGATTCGTGCCATTGGCAAACGCCTCTCAACGCTGAGATTGGAATCGCCGACCCTCGTTAAAATCTCCGCCTTGTTTGTTGTTTTCAATTTCGTGCTGATGACTTGCCTCCAGTTATGAGTCAAATGTCGGGGTAGACTGGCCTGTCTAACCTTGTGTAACTTCCAGTCTATAACGACACCTATGAATCCAAAAGCCGTATATAGAGTTCACGTATTCCAAAATCCGTATACAGAGTCCATGTATTCCAAAAGCCGTATACAGAGTCCATGTATTCAAAAAGACGTATATAGAGTTCATGTATTCCCAAAGCCGTATATAGAGTCCATGTATTCCAAAAGCCGTATACAGAGTCCATGTATTCCAAACGCTGTATATAAAGTCCATGTATTCCAAAAGCCGTATATTGAGTCCATGTATTCCAAAAACCGTACACAGAGTCCATGTATTCCAAAAGCCGTATATAGTGTCCATGTATTCCAAAAGCCGTATATAGAGTCCTTGTATTCCAAAACCTGTATATAGACTTCATGTATTCCAAAAGCCGTATATAGAGTCCATGTATTCCAAAAGCCGTATACAGAGTCCATGTATTCAAAAACCCGTATATAGAGTCCATGTATTCAAAAACCCATATATAGAGTCCATGTATTCCAAAAGCCGTATATAGAGTCCTTTTATTCCAAAAGCCGTATATAGAGTCCATGTATTCCAAAAGCCGTATACAGATTCCATGTATTCCAAAAGCCGTATACAGAGTCCATGTATTCAAAAAGCCGTATATAGAGTCCATGTATTCCCAAAGCCGTATATAGAGTCCATGTATTCCAAACGCTGTATATAGAGTCCATGTATTCCAAACGCTGTATATAGAGTCCATGTATTCCAAAAGCCGTATATTGAGTCCATGTATTCCAAAAACCGTACACAGAGTCCATGTATTCCAAAAGCCGTATATAGAGTCCATGTATTCCAAAAGCCGTATATAGAGTCCTTGTATTCCAAAACCTGTATATAGAGTTCATGTATTCCAAAAGTCGTATGTAGAGTCCATGTATTCCAAAAGCCGTATACAGAGTCCATGTATTCAAAAAGCCGTATATAGAGTCCATGTATTCAAAAAGCCGTATATAGAGTTCATGTATTCCCAAAGCCGTATATTGAGTCCATATATTTCAAAAGCCGTATACAGAGTCCATGTATTCAAAAAGACGTATATAGTCCATGTATTCCAAAAGCCGTATATAGAGTCCTTTTATTCCAAAAGCCGTATATAGAGTTCATGTATTCCAAAAGCCGTATATAGAGTCCATGTATTCAAAAAGCCGTATATAGAGTCCTTGTATTCCAAAAGCCGTATATAGAGTCCATGTATTCAAAAAGCCGTATATAGAGTCCATGTATTCAAAAAGCCGTATATAGAGTCCTTGTATTCCAAAAGCCGTATATAGAGTTCATGTATTCCAAAAGCCGTATATAGAGTCCATGTATTCCAAAGGCCGTATACAGAATCCATGTATTCCAAAAGCCGTATATAGAGTCCATGTATTCAAAAAGCCGTATACAGATTCCATGTATTCCAAAAACCGTATATAGAGTCCATGTATTCCAAAAACCGTACACAGAGTCCATGTATTCCAAACGCTGTATATAGAGTCCTAGTATTCCAAACGCTGTATATAAAGTCCATGTATTCTAAAAGCCGTATATTGAGTCCATGTATTCCCAAAGCCGTATACAGAGTCCATGTATTCCAAAAGCCGTATATAGAGTCCATGTATTCCAAAAGCCGTATATAGAGTCCTTGTATTCCAAAAGCCGTATATAGAGTCCATGTATTCAAAAAGCCGTATATAGAGTCCATGTATTCCAAAAGCCGTATATAGAGTCCTTGTATTCCAAAAGCCGTATATAGAGTTCATGTATTCCAAAAGCCGTATATAGAGTCCATGTATTCCAAAGGCCGTATACAGAATCCATGTATTCCAAAAGCCGTATACAGAGTCCATGTATTCAAAAAGCCGTATATAGAGTCCATGTATTCCAAAAGCCGTATATAAAGTCCTTTTATTCCAAAAGCCGTATATAGAGTCCATGTATTCCAAAAGCCGTATACAGATTCCATGTATTCCAAAAACCGTATATAGAGTCCATGTATTCCAAAAACCGTACACAGAGTCCATGTATTCCAAACGCTGTATATAGAGTCCAAGTATTCCAAAAACCGTTTCGCATCCCATATAGCAAAGTTGAAATGACAATAACATAATTTTTGTTGTTAAGTTCAGATCTTTGTTGTTGAAGCAAGTTCCTAAACTTTGCAGCATTTGACCCCTTATTAACCCTTCCTGTTCAGGTTTTGTCATTTATTTATACAAGCTCGTTAGGTGTTATTTGTTGATATCCTTCAGTTGGAGATTCATTGTTGAATTCATTTGACTCACTTCTTGCAGTTGACTACTTCTCCTACGCACCGCTGGCGAATCTTATATGTGTTGTTCTTGTCCTAAGTATTATCGTTCATTTCCAACCTTTGTTTGATTATTCTATTCAGTAATGTTCCCTGGTTACAACAAGGTTATTATTGAATTTGTCTATCAGGCTTTGGAGAAGAACGCCTGTGACTTTATATATATCTCGAATGTATGTCTCCGTGGCATAACACCCGTGGTTTCTTCCACCACACCGAAACGTATCGCAGTATGCGTCATTAACTAAAGCTCCTACACAGGCAATGCACTATTATGAGGGTTAATATGTAACATGATATACTAAGACTTCAAACATTTACATACTAAACACTAACATCCGCATGCTTCATAGTCCTGGTTACAACGATAAACTACGTCCAGCAGCAATGCCTCTGATTGAGAAATTAGGGTTGTTTTGAGGAGCGTGGAACCACTTTTTAATTGCCGCTGTTCCCAGGTCCGCCCTGAACCAATGGGAAAATAGTGTTTTCTTTTTTGTTTGGTGGTTCACTAAGGAAATATAAAAATACATTATGGTTGTTATATAGGAATAAAGTGTCACTGCCGACACTTGAGTTTGAACATAGATCACCAGTGAGCAAACACAGTGATCCCATTATTGTAGACCACGTGAACATAGAGGAAACCCATATATGTAGGAAATAGCTGACGATCAACGATCGCCATTTCTATTTTATCCTCTATTACTATTCGGATCACTATTTCTACTCTATCCTCTATTACTATACGGATCGCTATTTCTAGTCTATCCTCTATTACTATACGGATCGCTATTTCTAGTCTATTACTATACGGGTCGCTATTTCTAGTCTATCCTCTATTACTATACGGATCGCTATTTCTAGTCTATCCTCTATTACTATTCGGATCGCTATTTCTAGTCTATCCTCTATTACTATACGGATCGCTATTTCTAGTCTATTACTATACGGGTCGCTATTTCTAGTCTATCCTCTATTACTATACGGATCGCTATTTCTAGTCTATCCTCTATTACTATTCGGATCGCTATTTCTAGTCTATCCTCTATTACTATACGGATCGTTGACATCACAAAAATTGTAAAAATACCAACAATATGTTTACAAAAATGACCAGTAGTAATACATTTTTATGGCAAAATGACCAGCTGTAATACATTTTCTATCAAAATGACAACTAATAAAGCACTAAAGAATAAATACATTTTTTAGTAAAATTACTAGCAAATATATTTTATCATCTACAAACTATATATCCAAAAATGCACGTTTACCCTGAAATTATAAAATTATATACAAAATATTTGTAGTTGAAGCCATAAAATTGCGCACAAAATATTTAGATTTCGTCATCAAATAACCCATAGAGGTGTTGATATGCCCTTAAACATAAACAATCAAAACCAAACAGTATTCTCTACTTAACTCAAAGCTAGTGTCCTCCTACAATGTGCTATGATTTTTTCCGTCAGTGTATTTACAAATGTTTATATATCGATATGATATTCATTTACAGAAATGAGATGGTTTAAGTTTTCTAAACAGAAATATAAGGTTCGGACGAAAATATAAAACAAAATAGCTAGTAAACAAAACTGAACGACAAAGGAGAAAAAACCGATTTGATTTATTTTCACTCAGAAGTTGTAGGCACTATAGAAAGGGAGATAAGAACCTGAAAGCAAGCGTTGCAAAAGTCAATCGGCGCACCTCAGAATGAACATCATTCCAGATTAAGATAAGTATGCAAATCTCTTATGTAAAATAAACAAACACAGATTGCGTAACGTTTAGACCAGTCTTTCTCAATCTTTTTAAGCAACGTCACACCTAGGAGGAAATGAAGATATCACGGCACACTTAGTAACATTTTTAAATGCTATACATTTAAATGTTATGAAATAAAATCATAGAAAAAATGCACACAAATATAAACTTACTTTATCTCAATGTTTCTGTTCAACTCTCTGTGCAGCTTATTTAGTGTGAAACCCGTGTCTGGTGTTTTTTTGCGATTTCTTCAATGTTTGGTGGAATGTGCGGTAAACAGGTTCTCATTTCAGCCTAGTCTTTCTCGCTTCTTATTTTTGAGGGTATTTAGAATTGAGAAGCTTAATTCACATAAATAAATAGAAACTTGCAATAAAACATCTGTCTGTATTTCTGAGATGAGGTATTATGTACACTATTTACATTATTCTGACTATTGTCCTCATCTTTGTCGGTTGAGATCATAGACAAAGAACATCATTGGAAAATTCGTAAACTTAAGGAATCAGCACATATGCTAGGCCACAAAAATCTCCTGAGCCGACCAAACGTAGAAATGAGTACAACCAATAATAAGGAGTGCCAGAGAAAAGCGATAATAACAAAAATTGCAATATGAGCTCTGGTAAAAACTTGAAATGATAACAGCAAAAATTGCAATATGAGCACTGGTAAAACATGGTTGCTGATGACATTAGGTTTATAATACCCAGAAATTCATACACAGGACACATGGCACAGTGAATAAAGGCGTTAGATAGATCCCGTGACAGGACCTAAAGAGCGTGAGTTCAGTACCTGGTTAAGGCGGTCGAAAACTTGGAGAGGGGAGTTAACAGGAGATAACTGATAACTGACATCCATTCGACGTGGAACTAGAACAGTCTACCCCAGTGAGCGAAATAAAGGGTTCAATTCGACATTCCAAGAAGTCCGGAGCGTACAACGGACGAAACGTTGTAATAAATATGGTAGCAAAGATGAGGACAATAGTCCGAATAATGTAAATAGTGCAATAAAACATACATTCATTTTAGCTAATGTAGGATAAAAATATTAATACTTATTTATTTATTCAACTACTAGCTCTGTACCATTACTACTGTAATGACAAAAGTACGCAGATGCAAGTTTTAAGAAAGCTTTATTCAACTGAGAAGGTTCGCGTATAGTGTCCTTTTATAGTCCCAGTAAACTAAAAGAGTTCTCTTAAATAGGAGAGTAACAAAACAAGGAGATACGACTCTTGATTATTCATAACAACTACTTCCACACACACACATATATATGAATGCCGTGACAATATTTCACGACACACTTAAGAGGATCACGCGGCTCACTAGTGTGCTGTGGCTCGGCGGTTGAGAATCAATGGTTGATAGCCTTCAACTTGTATTTTTAGTGTAAAATGATCTAAGTTTCAAATTAGGAAAAGTGAATTTGGCGAACGAGATGAAAATTATCCAAAATATGGTTAAAGAGCCTGGAATATCACTGTATTCCGTCGAAGCTACTAGAAAATATGTTATTTACGCTTTCTTCTACGTGTTCTATAAATTTAATGAGATTTTAATATACACAAGAAAATATACAGCGGTTAGCAAAAGAAATGAATCCTCAAGCTAAAAAAAAAACAAACAAATTTGCTTAATCATATTTATTATAAAACCCAGGTTGTGTGTGTGTATGTGTGTGTGTGTGTGTGTGTGTGTGTGTGTGTGTCTGTACGTTTATATATTGGATCGGATTTCCTACATTTTTCAACCGTTTTCAACAAAACTTCACAGGACTACGTAAAATTACCTTGCGGTGGTTCTGACAGCGCCAAAAATTGAAAAATCACAATTGTTTTTGCATGAAATCAATTTGAAAACACGATTAAGAGGCATCGCTTTCGCGAAATGAAAGGGGGACAACTCAAATCGAGTTATACTTATTATAAATCCCAGGTTGTTTTTTTTTGTTTTTTTTTTGTGTGTGTGTGTGTGTGTGTGTGTGTGTGTGTGTGTGTGTGTGTGTGTGTGTGTGTGTGTTCGTTTATATATGGGATCGGATTTTCTACATTTTTCAACCGATTTGAACAAAACATCACTTTTTTTTGGCAGGTAGTGTTTCTTATTGATTTGCACACTTTTTTCTTTATTTTTACATTCAGAATGCTTTAAAAATTCCATTTACAAGACAATTGTTTATAATAAAATTATATTCAATCGGTAGACTCATAACGATTGAAAGCAATGTTTTTGTTTGAGTTTGGGTTTGACCAAAAAAAATAAATAAATAATTAAGACATGTGTGTCCGTCAACCTTAAACAATAATCTTTGTCAATTTTATTTTTCAGTCTTTATGATGGTCGATACTTGATCTATCACTTGCTATTACATCCCCGGGCAACGCCGGGCTCTACTGCTAGTTCTTAAAAAGCATGTGTATAATATACATTCAGGAATTGTATCTCTAGCCATTCTGGACTGTAATACAAGCTGTCGGATTGATGACATGGACACATTACAAGGAGAGCTGTCACCTGAACACATGCTGATACTCAAAATAATACATTAAAAAGTTAAGAGCCAGTGGAGGAAACCGTTTTAATTGATATCCTGGGACTATGAAAATGTGACAACTTACATTAGAGTCCTGAAGGACCACAGATATTGATCATGGAAGTAAACTGCCCAATATTTAATACTATTAAATAAAAATTAAACAAATAATTTTGGGCGTGGTGGCTTATTTTTATTTATTTATTTTTTGGCCAGCCGATATTATGAGTTTTCATATCTGTATGTAACAAGTTTGAAGAGAAATTTAGAAGGGTTTCATATCTAATGCATTTTCTGCTTTAAAAAAAAAGCACATCATATCTGTGTGCGGGTGGTGTAATGTAATGGGTAATGGCTCGGAATTGTTAATCGGAGAGCCGAGTTTCAATACCCGTTGGGTTTGCACTTACGTAAAATAGGAAAGGGTTGAATACAGCTCTTCTCCCCTAGCTATGGATTAATTAGTATGACTTCTATCACTAAATCATTATTATCGCCAAAAATCAAATAAAATTGAGTACAGAAATTTAGATTTCAGCATTAAATAACCTATACATCGCACTACCCACAAATACAAACTTAGAGCATCTGGCATTTTTAAGTGATCTCCCATATAGTTACTGACCAAGCACTATGTTGCTTAACTTCGGTGATCATACGGGAACCGATGTTTCAACGTAATGTGGCCTTGCTCACAACTGAACGATACGAGGTTTCAATCTCAAACACGCCAGAAACCAGCACCGAAACAAACGCCAGTGTTAAGTTGCGGTCATTTTATATCAACAATGAAATTGGGTACGAAACTTTGCAATGATCTGATATATGTTTATATCATTTATAACTGGCCACTCGTATTCGAGGATAACCGTCTTCTAGGGCATCTAGCCAATCCCTATTGCAAGACGCTTGCTAAGGGACATTTTTATTTATTCAACACCCACAGAGCCCACCTGGTGTTTATACTTCAACTATGCTGAGCAGACCTTAGTTACAGTTTCTGGGAAAGGGCGTGTTATCTAGCGTGATCAGCAATTTGAACAAGGCCAGCACGCTCTAGCCTTCGGCCACGATGACTTGTGACTTCGTGCTAGCACAGCTATCGACAGCCCCCAAGGGTTCCGTTTAACCAGTTTCACTCACAATGCTTGGGTCAACCCGTGGGATGGTTTTCAGGCACTTTCCAAAGGTTTCGCACGCTGGGATC
This sequence comes from Acanthosepion pharaonis, assembly GCA_903632075.3. Lineage (NCBI taxonomy): Eukaryota > Metazoa > Mollusca > Cephalopoda > Sepiida > Sepiidae > Acanthosepion > Acanthosepion pharaonis. The sequence continues at coordinate 1,056,494 of CAHIKZ030005053.1, read as the reverse complement.
ACCCCCCTCCGGTCCGACAAAGTCAGGAAGTGTCCTTCCTGACAAATCGACCACGGTGAGATTCAAACCCGGGTTCATGGTCAGAATGTGAAAGTTCTAACCACTCGTCCATATATATATATATATATATATATATATATATATATATATATATATATATATATATATATACTCGACTCTCCCATCGAATTCGACGTATGAGGAAACTGACTGCACATAAGATTTGATTATAGTGGTGAAGGTTTTGTGTAGAACTATCCACAATTTTTGAAGGGCTGAATACTTGGTGCACTACCACCCTCCGCAGGTTTTGAATTCAGAGTTGTCCTTCTTCTAGACCAGCTGCCATCCAAGGCTATAGAACCCAGTCTGTCCTGGTATTTATCCATAGCTGGAGGGAGAAGAGGATTCACACCTTTCGCAAGACTCGCCGATTCTTAAAAACCCAGCCGCTATCCATTACTCTACCGTGCCTCCTCCTATATATATATATATATATATATATATATATATATATATATATGAAGAAATATAGTCTTAAGATGTGCTATATTTATGGGATAAATTGCTCAATATCAGAGATAGAGCGTGTGTAAATATAAAAGTGAACATAGAAGTCAACACTTAGAGGCGACAGTCTGTTTCACGCTGGATGCAATCGTCAGGCCTGAAACATGAAACGTGTTGACTTCTATGTTCACTTTTATATATATAATATATATATATATAATACTCATCCCTCGGCCTTCGCATCTCTTGTAATGGCTTCTATCTTGTTTCAGCGTCTATGGGCCTCAAGATGACTCTTAAGACGAGCATTTGATTTCATAGGTACCAGACATGTATGACAAATAAGTTCTGTATCCTTGACTGGATCTGCATGGCCTAGAACTCTCCCCTGTACCATCATGTGCCTCCTAAGTCAGCAAACTAACACATATATTATTGGCAGGATGATGAGGCATACATACATCCATACATACACATATGGCTGTGTGTTTATGTCTGTCTGTGTGCGTGTGTTTGCGGCTGTTATAAATTGGATGGGGATTTTTTTCTCTATATTATTTTATTTTAAACTGTCAGTATTTGCTATTTAGATTTAAATTCCTTTCTTAGCCAAACAATCAATCATAATGTAGGACATCATAGGAAGGAAATTTCTATTTTTATTTTGTTTAGTATAGCATGAAGAAACAACATATTGAAAATTCATGCTGAAAACGAAAAAAGAGGGTGTAAGTCCTCTTAAGAGACTAGCTTTTTGATTCACTCTTTTCAAAGAGAATCGTTGATAAATTTAAAATATTAAACTTTATATTGCCAATAAAAAAACGAGGTAAAACGTTCTAAAACGAATCCCTGTGTGTCATCTCAAAACCAAAACAAAAAAAAAAAATACGAGACTGATCGTAAGCCAACATAAATAACCCGGATGATTTTTAAGGAATAAAGCAAATCCTTTTGCTTGCAAAGAGACGGTTGTCGTCTAGGAAAAAAAAACATTCAAGAATCTTCAAATGGAACGAAAACCCAACAAAAGTTAGAATATTGGAAAGGTTCAATGAAAAAATGTTGGCACAGTCTGGATTATCAAAGAAATGTTGTCCAATCGCTGAATACGAAATCGTCTGGAGATAACATCTTTTTCTGTTCTCTTGAATCCTTACTCTTAAAGATAATAAGCAATTATTTTGTTCTTTTATTGTCCCTTCTCCTCATTAAAGTCTTCTCATTCTATTTCACTCTCAGTAACCGCAAGTATAGCATTATTGCTTTCGGTGGGGTGAAAAAAATGTATCAACGTTGTAGTATGACGTTATTGGCCATTGCTAATGGAACAAATGGAACATGCTACTTAATCCTATTCTCTAATCTCTTTGAGGAAATTCCAATTCAATCAGATTCACACTAACACTTTTGTGAATGTAAGTTGTTTTTTAAGTAATAAAATGCGTTGCAATTAGTCATATCAGAGTAGCTAGCAAAATAAACCATCAGAGTTACACATTTAATCTCCGAACTTCATTTAATATATTATGTATTTTTATAAATGGTCCTTGTTTCTTATTAACAATAAATTTCACTTGTTTGTTAACATCTAATTTTACTTTTTGATTAACAATTAATTTTACTTTTTGGTTAACAATTAATTTTAATTGCTTATTAGCAATTAAATTTATGATTATTTTACTTTTTATTAACATTTCGTTTTAATTGTTTATTAAAAATTAATTTTATTTGTTGATTACTATTAATTTTAATTTTTAATTAACAATTAATTTTGTTGATTAACGATTAATTTTACTTGTTTATTAACATTTCATTTTAAGTGTTTATTAACAGTTAATTTTACTTGTTGATTACAATTAATTTTAATTGTTTATTAGCAATTAAATTTACTTGCTGATTAAAGATTAATTTTACTTGTTTATTAACATTTCATTTTAATTGATTATTAACAATTAACTTTACTTGTTGATTACAATTAATTTTAATTTTTGATTAACAATTAATTTTACTTGTTGATTAACGATTAACTTGTTTATTAACATTTCATTTTAATTGTTTATTAACATTTAATTTTACTAGTTGATTAACGATTAATTTTAATTGTTGATTAACAATTAATTGTACTTGTTGATTAACGATTAATTTCAATTGTTGATTAACAATTCATTTTAATTGTTGATTAAAAATTCATTTTAATTGTTTATTAACAATTCATTTTAATTGTTGATTAAAAATTCATTTTAATTGTTTATTAACAATTCATTTTAATTGTTGATTAAAAATTCATTTTAATTGTTGATTAACAATTCATTTTAATTGTTTATTAACAATTCATTTTAATTGTTGATTAAAAATTCATTTTAATTGTTTATTAACAATTCATTTTAATTGTTGATTAAAAATTCATTTTAATTGTTTATTAACAATTCATTTTAATTGTTGATTAAAAATTCATTTTAATTGTTTATTAACAATTCATTTTACTTTTTTTATTAACAATTACGAATCACCTTCATCATATCTGAAACTCAATGTCAAATACTCGGCGCAAGAAATTGATTGATCATAAACAAATTTCTTTTTACTAATTTACACGCATATCGTCAACAAATAATTTAAGAAAGAAAAGAAGAAAAGAAAAAAGGAAGAAGCCAAGATGCAAAGCAAATAACAAGTTAAACCCAAGTATAAACTAGTCTTATTTATCTGTGAGTAGTGGTCCTTCAGGGCGTGAGCGGTCGTGTCTCTCCACAATTTCTTATCTTTTGTGACACTTCGCAATATTTGCTTTTTTTATTATCTTTCCCATTCCCTGATCGGCTATTCGTTTACAAAACCTCTTCAACTAGGTTATTTGCTGTGTTTTTCCTATTCTTCTTCTCTTCAGTATGCCTTATCAGTGTCAAAGTTTCCAAGCCTTCTTTTCTCATTATGTGCCCCAGAAATTTAATTTGTCAGTTTCTGATTCTAAGTATAAGTTTTCTTTTTTTTAATTTCAATTTCCTTAAAACGTTTTCTTACACGCCCTGTCCATAATATTCGCGGGCTCACGGCCATATTCATTTACAAGCCAAGATATGAATCCACGTCTTCTCCCCTCAGTTGTGGGTTATGATTTGTATCAGTAAATCATTATTATCTAAAAAAATAAAATCTTACAATATGAAATATTTTACGACTTTAAATGATCTGCAAAAGAATGATAAATCGGAAAAAACAAGTTAATCTTCTGTATTTGCCATGTCGCTTCAGGACGTGGTTGATAATGTTGAGTATTATCAACATGATAAAGAAGAAATGTAAAATAAAATAACTAAAATTCGAAGCACAAAAGAACCAATCAGAGAAATAAAACAGAAAAGAGAGGAAACTTGCTCAATTTTCTCATTGACAATGTGTATAATTATCGACGGCAGCTGTGCGTAATTTTTCGCTAACTCATCAAGACATTATAAACATAATGCTAGCAAGCATTCAAAATGGCGTTGGAAGAACATTAACTATATCCTATATTGTCCGGTATCGTTAAACACAGGATGAATGTAAACCGATAGGGAATATTTAAGAAAATGATTTCAAGCTTATGAGGAAAACGTGGGTAAGCTCTGAATTTCCTCCGGAAATTATTTTCATTACCATTTTTATCAAGCGTATGTCGTACATATGTTAAAATTCGAGGAAAATCTTTATAAAGGTTTTTGAATTCAAATTGTCGTTTTATATCTATTAATGGTATTGTTTCGTTGGAATCGACGAAATTTCATTATTACGGAGAAGTCGTCTTTAAAAAAAAAAAAAAAAAAACTTACGACATTCATTGTGCTAGATTTTATTATTAAAGTCAATTTTTCATAATAAAACTGTTCAATAAGCAACCGATACTAGTGTACCTTTCAGGATATATTTATATTTGTATATGAGCATGATATCGTGTGATTTTCTAATTATAATATAGATCATTATTTTAAAAATGTTGATAATAATTAGTTTTGAAGTGTCGGGTCTTACTAAGCAAACAAATTAAGAAAAAAAAATTATTTTTTTTTATTAACGATTTAATTAAAAATGAAAAGGCCTTAGAAACATATTTTATATCACACGCCTCATTCAGCAAATCTGTAGTTTGACTAGCTCCCGAGCCTTCTACTGGTTGAAATTTATTTAAAAAAAACAAAGCTAATTAACTATTGCTATTTGGCGGCCAAATATCATCATCATCATCATCATCTCCCCCTTCTTTGATTTCTGTTTTACTTCACATTTACTTCCGGGTCCCAGGCACCTATTATTATTATTATTATTATTATTATCATCATCATCATCATCATCATTATTATTATTATTTCATTTTCTTTCTGTTGTATACTCATTTCCTTCCGGGTCCCAAGCAGAGAGCTACGGTCAGAAATGGCATCATGACATTTTCCACTGAACATTTTTGTAAAAAAATCGAGATAAATATAAAACAACCTAAGACATACACATTTTACATAGATAAAGTCCTTCGTAAGTTGTGAGCTGTAATGGTGAGAAGAATTTCTTGTATTTCTTTAAGGCATGGACTACCAAATCTCCCTTTTTTCCAATCAAATCGAGGGCTCCAACCACAACTGGAATTATTGATGGCCTCATGTGCTATATTTTTGTTATAGTGGAACACACCTATTCTATAGTTAATAGACTCTCCCACCTATAATAAGTAGGAGTAGTAGTAGCAGTCGCTCAGTGAGTTGGTCAGTCAGTCGATGTCGGACGACCGTTAGTCGGATATTAAAGTATCAGCCACCACAACTAGATTACTGCGTCATTACCTATTATATCAAGTTCCTAACGTTTTGTACGTCGAACCTATTTTAGGACCGACTTAGTACAAATACAAGCCTCCACTGTGAAACCACTACATAACAATTTTTGAGATTTCTGCTTCAAGATATTCTTTTATATTATCAAAGATGTTCTTCTTTTTAAGGACCTTGGGGATTAGAAAGACCTGACTGCTGCTACTGGCTTATATTATGAACCACCTTAATCGAATCGGTATTGTTATTGAATAACTCCACTGATTGTATTTGAAATAATTTTAAAACAATACTAAGTGATTTTTTTCCTAATCGTTTCATCCCAAGCAAGGTAGTAAAGCCACTAAGATGTAACGGGTTACTGAGTGTAAAAGAATAAGACAAGAGAGAAACATTATTAAGGAGCGAGAAGAATAGAAGAGGGAATCTGGAAGACAATAGATAACAATTGACATTGTATTTAAATTTTTGAAGATCAAAGTTGGCTGGAAAGCAAGAAGCCAGAAGAGAGTTCTACAAGCGAGAAGTGCGAGAGAAGAAACTGTTAGCATAGAACTTACGGTTGAATCTAATACAATTGTAAATTGATGAGACCTTGTTGCCAATATAGTACCCTTACTATATTAAGCTACATTAAAGCGATGGGAAAATGACTTAAGCCAAGATGCCAGGTCAGGACCAATGATTTTACAGATTCTTCTTCTGATTTTATCAGGAATCTCTGAATATAAAGCAGGATCACCAGACCATACGTGGCAGCAATATTCAAAGCATGAATGAATGGTAGACTTAGATTCCGGAGAGAAAAATTGACTCATACGACACAGTGAACCAATTTTTTTAGAAGCTGACCCAGCAGTTGATTCAATATAGTGCTTCTACTTCATGCCAGCAGAGAATGTTAGCCCGAGAAGGTGCAATGAGTCACTCTCCTGGAGGTTAGCATCAGCCAAGCTGATAAAAAGCAATAAGGAGTCTATTAGATGATTAATAGAGAGGTTTTGTTTTGGAGGTGTTAAAATTAACAAGCTATTTCTTGCCCCAGTTAACAGGTCATTTTTTAGATCAGCTGCCAATTATATCGAACCGATCTGACTTACTTTTGAGACAGGAGTAAGTGGTTGTGTCATCTGCATAGATACCGAGTTGAGAATTGATGTCATCGGGAAGGTCATTGATGAAAATGAGCAACAAGTACGTCCAAAGATAGTACCCTGGAGGAACACCTACATTAGTACAAAAACATCTAAAAAAAAGTGACCGCTTAGGAAAACATTCATAAGAAAGTCTGAATCAGTTAAAAATGTTGTCCCGAAATACCATAACCTTTCAATTTGGGAAGAAGACCGACATGTCACACTCTGTGGAACGCTTTCGAGATATCCAAAGCAACAGCCCGAGCTTCACCATTCTTACGTTAAGCCTGATAGACTCTTTCATCAATAATTGTTTATGTCAACAGTTGACCTAAAGAAGCGAAAGCCACATTACTTGTCTGAAAGAAGTGATGTGAGATGCTTAAGAAATTCCGAGTTGATTAGGGCCTCTAGGAGCTTTTCAAAAAGGGATAAAAGGTTAATAGGCCGATAGTTAGAAAAGTCATATGTTTCAGCTGATTTCTTAAAGACTGGAACTACAGAAGAGGATTGCAAACAAGCAGGAAAACAAGAGGCAGTGAGAGAAAAAGAAAAAAGTAGCCAGTTTAAGAGCACATTTCCTAATGACTATTGTAAGGATATAATCAGGCCCACGTGGTTTGTGGGGATCCAAATTAGAGATGATAGCAGAAACCCTCTATTTTGAAAAGTACGATAAAGTATAATTAGTTATAAAGAGTTAAACAAAAGGGAGAGAACTGGAGATCGACAATGTATCAAAGAAGAAGAAGACTGCAAAGTGTATTTTCATAACAGTTGCCTTGATTCAATCAGTCAGTTAAGTGCCATCACATGATACACGCTTGGGTGATCTTTCGCTTCATGACTGACTAGGCAATAGATTACTGTTTCTTTACTGAATTCAAGTCATAGGGACCTTGTACACAAATTGAGCTGTGACTGCGCTAAAGGGGAATAAACGTTGTGTAAAGAGATCCTGCTGATTTTGCATCCTCAGCATTCCTTTATTTGAATCATGGGAGTCGAAGGCAAATGCCAATATCTCAGCCTTTTAAAATGAAATCAAAATCTGATTCAATGCCATTAAAATTAGCGAACATTTGGAATGGAATAAACTCCCAATCAATGGCTTATGAAAACACTGAGCTATTCTCGCGGGAATAGAATGTTAGACGTGATTTTAAACGTATTCCAAAAATGTATGCCATCTGGAGTTAGGCGACAGAAAGGACAAAACACATGCTGTTGAGTAATTACGAACAATTTCATTGAAAATATGAAAACATTAAGCAAAGCGGGAAAAATAAAAAAATACTAACAACGCACAACCTCCGATGGTTAAGAATTCAAACGCAAAGGCTGAAATTAATTAAATTAATTTAATTAAAATGAAAGTGCCACAGTGTAGTGAGTGACGTGCTGGTTATCAATGACGAGTTAAACATTCAATGGCAAACCTATAATTATGACTTCTAGCAAAAGTTCATTCATTTGAGAATGAACAAGAAGTACAATGTTATGGTAACAATATATTGAAGTTAAAAATGAATGCGCATTAAAAAAAAAAAACGTGTATAGTTGAATTTGAATTGTAATGTTCCAAATATACTAGAATGTAGCTAACAAATTATGGCCTACAGTGACAAAATTAATTTCTGGATAATGTCTGAGACGCTCGAAAACCGTCGATAATTTCTGTGAGAGCGCAAAGTCTACTTTAAATGGTAATTCCTGACCATTGACAATCCCTTTCTCAATGATTTTTATTCTCTTTCTATAGTAAACACATTTTACTCATTATTTATTATTGATTACTTAATCATTTTGTCCTGAGTAAGACGATAAACTATATCCGCGTCCTGGGTAAGACGATAAACTATATCCACGTCCTGGGTAAGACGATAAACTATATCCACGTCCGGAGTAAGAGGATAAAGTACATCCAAAAGCAAGACCTCTGATCAGGAGGTTTTGAGGAGCCTGGAACAACCTCTTAATTGCTGGTGTTTCCAGGTCCACCCTGATCCGGGGTGGTAGTACCTGTTAGGGTCCCAGCTATGAGCAAATACATAACCTCCAAACTGGGGCTACAACGTGTAAAAATAGGTTGTAATACCAGCAATACATTTTTGTAAAATATTATTATCAGCAATGAATTTTTGAAGAAAAATCTATTACCAGCAATACTGATTGGAAAAATATTACCAGCAATACATTTTTGTAAAAAATAATACCAGAAATACTTTTTGAAAAAAAATATTACCAGCAATAAATAACTCATTGAGGTTGAGATGCCATAAAAAAAATTAAACCAAACCAAACTTAATTATTTGTAGTTTTTTATTGTAATGACAAAAGTTCGCAAGTGTAGGCTTTAAGAAAGCTTTATTCAACTGAGAATACAAGGTTCGCATATAGTGTCCTTTTATAGTCCCAGTAAACAGAAATAGCTCTCTCAGAAAGAGGAGTAACAAAACAAGGAGAGACCACTCTTCATTATTTATAACAGTTATTATTATTACATTTACTTGTGTTTATGTGTGCATTCGCAGTTCGTTAATGTTTATTATTTATTAAATAATTTATTAAAAATATCAACACTATAAGATAGCCGTATTCGGAACAATAATTATTTCTACTCAATAACCTCCAAAATAATTTGAAATATAGCCGTTACCGCTGACCCAATAAACCACTAATCTAATCAACTGGAATTCAAACTTGGCTCTCCGAGTTCTCAATCCAAGTCACAATCCCTTACTCCACCGTACCTCCTTGCGGAAGCAGTTTAGAAACTCTAAAATAGACGTTACTTATAGGATGGGATAACCTAAGTGTGCGTGTCTAAATGTGTTGACTTCTCCACATTTACAAATCTCCAGATAATCGTAATTTCCTCTGCAGATGTTCTTTTTTTTATATATCTGCACACCAAATATAAGAAAATGAAAATAAATATAAGCAAAGATAAGTAGTAAGATCATTCCGGTCATAAACTCAATCTTGTCAAACTTATAAAAATATTGTTCTACCATATTTAACCAGGAGAATAAAGAACTGGTTGTTTAGCATCGTTGGCATTAAATGATTTAATGAGAAACTGTCAGTTTTTATCTTTTGTTTCTTTCCTGTTTTTCTTCTACAAGATTTTCTTAGTTTTTTTCATTTCTTTCACTGTCATTTTTTTTTCCTTATATTTTTTTCCTTATACACTTGCCATCTTTTTGTTATTATTTCTTTCTGCTGTTCTTTCATGTTTCTTTTTTTGTTGTTGCTTTTTCCTCCTTTTTTTATTGTTTCATATATGCATGCGTGGATACCCAGGAGGGTAGTGTAAAGGCAGGATATCGGTGAAGCGAGTACAAATTCCTAGCTAATCTGATCCATTATTTTTCGCCCAAATGCACTTGGAAAACTACATAGAATTCGTCACTCTTTCCCACTACCGGCTAGTCATGATTTAACTAGCAGAGAAGACGTGGTTTTCCAGCCTTGGGCGGCAACCAGTTTAGGAGAAGGAGAACTCTGATTTCGAAACCAGCCTGAAGAGCGATGGGCTCCGTCAGGATATCTTACCCAAGTCACATCCACTGCCGTTCCGAGTGAAGAACGTGTGGTGTCCCTACGACCCTAACTGAACTCGTGATATACATACATACATTTTGTTACATTTTCTCTTTCGATATGAACACTACTCGCTGTAGATTTTATTGATTTGACAAGGAATATTGGTTTCCATAGACATACAAAATTTTTTTCTCTTGTACCATTATCTGGAGAGGAAAGGATCCATTTTTATATCTTTGAAAATGATTAAAAGAACTGATTTAAAAAAAAAATAATTCCAGTTTTATAAATTTCGTTTGAGTTCATCGACTAAAAGCAGAAAAAATAAGAATTTAGAAGAGAAAGAAATTGCGCATGATCAAATGATACAATGCACAGCAAGAGAACTCAGAAAGATATATTGATAAGGAAACTTGGTATGATTTGAAGTCCAATCGTATCCACAGGAGAGAATTCTGGGCCAAAGAAATAGGATATTTATGTGGAAAAAAAAGCAGAGAAGACTAGCCTCCAAATCAACATCGGGAAGACTGAGGTCATGAGGGTAAACAACAGACAACAAGATCCAGTGCAACTACACCAAGAAGACAAAAGAAGTCGATAAGTTTGTCTACCTGGGAAGCGTCGTCAATAAAGATGGGGAGACAGATGAAGACATCAAGTGCCGAATCAACAAAGTCCGACACGCCTTCAACACTCTGTGGCTAATCTTTACAACAAGATGCGGATCTTTAACACCAACGTCAAGTCGATACTACTTTATGGCTCAGAAACCTGGTGGGTAACCAAGACCAACACCCACAAACAAAAGACATTTACCAACCGATGTTTCAAGATCATCCTCAATATCAGGTGGCCGGAAGTCGTCCCCAACGACCCACTGTAGGGCAGAACCAGACAAGCCCCAATCGAGATTGACTTTAAGAAAAGGAAATGAGAATGGACCGGCCACACACTCCGCAAGCCTGCTTTTAGTGTCACCAAGCAGGCTCTTGACTGGAATCCACAAGGGAAGCGAAAAGTGGGTCGACCAAAACAGACTTGGCGCAGGAGTGTTGACGACATGGGCTGAGCTGAAAAGGAGTAGATTAATACTCTTTCGTTTTTTTTATTATTATTCCATTTAGATTCCTCGACTAGTTTCGACCGAAATGGCCATCATCGGGAGAAGAAATATTTCTGCTTGCTGGTAGCAGTGAACTACAGAAATGAATGTCTTGATGGAGAAAATGAACTTTTGTCTGTAGTTTTCATTTGTTTTTTTTTTTATTTTTTTATCTTTTTAACATGAATCTTTTAACATTCCTTGTGTTGGTCAAACAGTCTCTTTTAAGTTGTTATTTGAGATAAGAGCTGGATAGATACATGTTATTCTGAATTCTCTGGTCAGTTTGACAGTTTTATTGGACCTGGTGAGGGGATGTGTCTCCGTTTAGTGTTTGTGTGTGTGTTATTTGGTTCTTAGGGAGTGAGTGAGTATGATATGTGTAAGCGTGTGTATTGCTGTAGGTGTGTGTTATCATTTGGCTCATTAGGGAGTGAGTGAGTATGATATGTGTAAGTGTGTATATTCGTGTGGGTGTGTGTATAAGTGTGAGGCCTCCTATATATATATATATATATGTATATATATATATATATATATATATATATATATGTGTGTGTGTGTGTGTGTGTGTGTGTGTGTGTGTGTGTGTGAAAAGTATGTATATATATATATATATATATATATATATATATATATGCGGTACTTATTAAAAGCGCTCAATATCAGAAATAGAGCTAACATATTTGGTTGGATTGATGTGAGTTTGTGACCCTGGGTTTCACGCTTTTTGCGATCGTCAGACAAACTGATTAATTTTTAAAATTTTTTGGTTTATGTAGATTGCGTGTATTGGTGCTATTATGGAAGTGGTGAGAGAATCAGTTTGTCTGACGATCGCAAAAGCGAGAAACCTAGGGTCACAAACTCACATCAATCCAACCAAATATATATATATATATATATATTCTCGACTCTCCGTCGAATTCGACGTAAGAGGGTCAAGTAGATCAGTTCCCAGAAACCGACAGCCCGACAACAGCACATGAGATTTGATTATAGTGGTGAAGGTTTGGTGCAAGACCAGCCACACTTTTTGAAGGGCCGAATACAGAGACCTGGTGCACTAAGTGCCACAAGCTCCCCAAACGACTCTCCCAGGTTTTGAATTCAGAGTTGTTCTTCTCCTAGACCAGTTGCCATCCAAGGCTATAGAACCCAGTCTGTCCTGCTATTTACCCATATCTGGTGGGAGAAGAAGAGGATTCACACCTTTCCCAAGGGTATTAGCACATAAGTGAATGTAATGGATTCGACTGGATTCCTCAATCCAAGCTGCTATCCATTACTCCGCCGTGCCTCCTCATATATATATATATATATATATATATATATATTGTGTAGTTAGGTAGCAATCCTTCATTTATGCATGTTTCATTAAATACAGCAGACAAGGTGCTACGATTAAGCTTTTTTATTTAATTTTTCTTTTGTTCGAACAAGTGTTTTCTTTTCTGGACACAGTGTTTGTAGAAACTGTCGAAATGTTCTATATTTACGAGTGCTTTCAGTTATACTTTAAACCATTATCAAGGATTATTTTATTTTTGCTTTTTAATTGTGTGTATGGCGTGTGCGTATGTTTTTTTAGAGTTATGGGGATGTTCTGTTTTCCGAACACAGCACATTGTGGCCGTGTTCGTAGTTAATATTATTAAGCGTTGGCTTTTTCCTTTTTATTATTAAGGCTTCCATTATTTTTTAATCATTTTTTACATTTTTACTAGTATGTTTCAGATGGAGTCTGGTAATTTTGTGTGTGTGTTTAAATGGGTTCTAATAGAGTTGTGGTCAGATAGGTGTAATGTAAGGCGTCTGGATAATCATGTAGTTGTGTGACCGACATAATTATGATTTCGGTTTCATCAGGAAAACAGTTTCTTTAAGGGGCATTTTTACTCATAGATAATGTTTGTTCGATGTAGTTTTGATGTTCTGGTATGTTATTAATTTTGAGGATAAGGTTAGCTGTTTTAAATTTTTTGTAGTAAATAATTAATTTATTTTTTTTTGTTCTTGTTACTATTATTCTTTCTACTCTTTCGTGTATATCATTATCTCATTTTTTTTTTTTAATTTCTACTCTATAGATTTTTGCCAAATGTCACGATCATCAGCTAAGAAATGATGTCATTCAAACGAAGAGGATATTACAGTATTTAAAAAATAATGAACTGAAAAATTTGGCATGATTAAGAAAAACAATAAACCCTTATGAATTTCCTCTTCCAAAAGAGTCGTTTGTAGGACTTCTTCGGTAAAGAGATATTTTGAAAGTGTTCGTATGAACTTAAACAGTAGAACTGAGGTGGAACGAAAAGAATTAATTTCTTGTGAACTGAGCAAGACAAAAAACAGGCTGATACTTTTAGGAACTTTATTTCAAGTAGGCCTAGTTCCAACTTAGTTGTTGCCAGTTTTGAGATTTCAAAAGTTATCGATTAACATAGAAAGCCACTCAGTGGTGCGGATTATATTAAAGAAGTTTGGCTAGAATTTGCGCCTTTCCTTTTTGACATTTTTTTTTCAGAAAGGGTAAAGATAATTTAGCGCATTAAACATGGCCGGTGCTAAGGTCTACCCTAACTCCGAAACAATCTTTGTCAAAAGATATTTTGAAAGTGTCCATAAGAATAAAACTGAGGAGGAACAAAGTGAATAAATTTCTCGTGAACTGAGCAAGACAAAAAACAGGCTGATATTTTATGAACTTTATTTCAGTTAGACCCATTTCTAACTTAGTTATTGTTAGTTTTGACGTTTCAAAAGTTACTGGCCAACATAGAAAACCACTCAGTGATGCTGAGTATATTAAAGAGGATTGGCTAGAATGTGTACCTTCCTTTTTTGAAAAAAATTCAGAAAAGGCAAAAAGATTTGTCTTTGAGTAGGAAAACAGTTAAGGATAGGATACATAAGTTGGAAAGGTATACAGCTGAACAACTAACAAAAGATTTGTCTTCGTGTAAGATTTTCTTTTCTATTCGTGTTGATGAAAGTGCGGACATTACATCATCAGCTAGGCTAGCCATATTTTATCGGGGTATTGGAGTATGTGAAGAGATAGTTGACCTTGTAACACTACCTGAGCTTAATACCGGGGCTGAAATATGTAAAGGAGTTGTGAACGAATTATCTATTCGATAAATTCACATTTCAAAAGTAGTATCTGCCACAACAGATGGTGCCCCCAGAATGGCTGTTGAGAAGGTAGGATTTGTAAATCTGTTTGCAAAAGATGTTGGTCGTCCATTGACAGGATTTCATTACATCATACATGAGGAGGCGTTGTGTGCAAAATCTGGACTAAAGAAACTTCAGGAGATGATGTAAACAGTTCCCAAGGTTGTTAAATTGAATTTCTCCTCGGACTTTAAATAAAATATAATTTCAAATTTTACTGAATGAGATAAAATATGTATATAAAGGACTGAAAATGTACAACAATGTTCGTTTTGTTTGGAAACGATTTGTTGAATGCTTAGACGAGATAAAGCACTTTTTGAATGACCAACAAGTGTCTAACCAAGAATTGTCTGACATCATGTAGGTTTGCAAACTGATGTTTGTTGAAGGTTTTTGCAAACATTTAAATGACTTGAATATTAAATTACAGGGCTTTGGTAAGACACTTGATGTTATATTTATGTTTGTTTTAAGGATTTTCAAATGAAATTAGGTTTCAAGAGGGATGTAGATGAGAGATTTATATCAATGATCTTCGAAAAGATGTCAAAACAGACTGCCAGTATCTTCAAAAGCCGTTTGTAAACATAATTAAATCAACCCCTGAGCAGTTCTTTACAAGATTTGATAAATTCATAGAACTGGAAGAGACAGAAAATTTCATTAAGCATCCAGACTGTATCAAGCTGGATGAACTAAACTTGCAAATGTTTTAATGGATAAACATGGATAATTCCGAAATGCAGTTGGTTGAATTTCAGAGTAGTCCAATTTGGAAGCAGGCATTTGTTGATCTTAGAGTCGACTTGGAATATATTGAAAAGCAGAGATTAGAGATGGGAGTATCAGAAAGAAATGCGGAAAACGAAGTATTAAGTACTTTGAATACCATTCCAGAAAATTTTGTCTCTTTAAAAAATCTTGCAACAACATTACTATCCATGTTTTCATCTACATATATTTGTGAATCTTTGTTCTCAATGATGAACTTTGTTAAGTCTCGTAACAGAAGCTGGACGGATGAATCTAGTAGTGCATGCATATCTCTCAAGGTTACTAAATATAAACCTGATATGAAATCTGTCAGTGGTGCAGCAGCAAAAATCCCACTGATAATATATAAAAAGAGAGATGTCTCTATTTTTATCTGAGGTTTTCTTCTGAAAATGGCAAAAGTTCGGGGTTGTTTAAATGCAGTTTTGAAGGTAAATAGATAAATCTTCATTATACATCATTTATAAGGGATTTAAAATCAGCAAAAGATTATTTTTAACCTGTTATTGTGTTTTAGTAATAAAAATGTATTACTGGGAAAAATGGAATTAATAGAAAAAAATAAAAGTGTCAACATTTTGTGTAGATGCTAATAATAGTTAATAGTGTCTTTAAATTTTGAAATATGTATTGGAGTTACATTTATACTTACAGGCTAATAAAAATATCGCAAAAAAACTTTTTCCTAACTTTTTTTTAATTCAGTCAGTTTTACATGATTTACATAATTTATTACACTATCGTGTTTTTACTTAAGAGATATCAAATAATATATAGTCAAAACATTTTTGTTAGCACGTCGAAATATTTTGTCAGAGATTTGGCCGGTTTTGGCACGAACTCTCAAAAAGGTTGCCCGCCTCTGGTTTAGCGATTAAACCGTAGAACCGGGTTCAGATTCCGGTTTCGACACGTAAACTTTCAAAGGTTCTAATTTGTCTATGTCTGGGCTGATTCTGCTGTGCGCTCTGTTCATCAGAATACGGATGATGAGTTTTGTCACGTGACTCATTAGGCTTATTGGTCGGTGGAGTTTGCATTCGTTTGCGCCTGTTTTCTCAGGGATAGTTACGAAGATAGTTCTTCTGAGGTCTTCCGGTATATCCTCTGTGTTAAATTAGTAATATGATTAATAATCATCGAATGGCATAATGGTCACACAATCAAATTATAATTAACTATAAGAGAAGGGAAAATTTCAGTCAAATTAAAGCACGCCTTTAAAATCAGCAATATACTATTTCACTTCCTAACTATGAAATTGTGATGCAATGGATATTGGCTCAGAGTGAGAACTCGGAGAGCCGAGTTCGAATTCCAGTTGAGGTCGTTAGATTCACTTACACACTTGGGAAAAGTATGAATCCATCTCTTCTCGCTCCAGCAATGGGCTGAATAGCAGGACAGGCTGTTTTCTTTAGCCTTGGTTGGCAACCAGTCTACCGTAGAAAGAAATGGCAACCTACTGTGGGGAAAAATCTGACTCGTCAGTTAATTATCGAATGTTATGTGATCGCCCAAGCGTTAATCACGTATGATACTTAATTTGTTTTCAGTGTATATTTGCTTAAAACAACGAAAGCTGTCTCTGGTTACAAAACAAGACAAAAGTGCAGCAAAAGTAAAATTCAGTTAAATTATTCTGAAATGCATAATACTTAAAGGGTGTTGACGAAGCAATTAAAGTCAGTTAAAACAACGAACTTACGATTTACATAGACACACCTAAATCCATGTAGATATACGCATATATACACATTAGAGAAGTTATGGCCCATTTGTAATGTTTGATGATTTTTCATATTTTTAGTTTAATTTTAGTTTTCTACTTATAGTTTATTTAGTTAGTTTAATAAATTTAGGACATTTAGTTTAATTTTGCTTTTTTAATTTTTTCCGATTTTTTTTTTAAATTCAGAACTTGCAAACCATTCACAACGCAGTTGCACTTAAATTCAAAGCATTCTCTTTAACGATGCATCAAGAAAATGACTTGACTAAAAACCGACCTTTTTAATACTAAGAATTTTTTTCTCGTAAGAAAAAGCTAATTTCCCATGGCACATCTGCGGCTAACCAAAAAGAAAATACTAAATCTCAGAAAGGGCGTCCGCTAGTTTAAGGGAGGACAAACAATTTATTTTCTCCTCCCCTCGGATTCACAGGTCAAGTGCACCATGTCACTTGATTATCCAATAAATTGTACCCAGTTACACCATAAGTGGTGGTAAGTGCAACATCCTCTCTACGGGTGGAAGGTCTATTGGGTAACAGCTTCCAGTGAGATAGATTCGTTTTGCATCTCGGTTGGAAAAGGGACATGGGGTGCCTTTGAATATCGGATACTTGAAATTGATTCTTTACACAAAAGTTCAAAAGAGATGAAGAAGAAGTCTGCTACCAAAATTAGCCGAATCTCAGGAACTGCTGTGGGTTCATATGTCTGCTATTAATTCAACACATTGCAGTTGAATATGTCTCAAGTGACGCGTAAAATTTTCTTCGTTCTTCTAAAGTTATGCGGTTCAGATAATTTCGAAATGATACTTCTTATATTCTGTCTAATGTATTTCCTGTCTTGTCTGTTTCCCAAGGATTATTTAAAAAGCACAGAAACGAAACCAAACTTTTGTACTGTCTGGTGAATTCTCAAGAATCCATTACAGGCATCCAACCGCTTATATTTCACAGGCCTCTCTCGTCATAACGATTCTCCTTTGCAAAATACGAATGAGGGTAAACAGATGATCTTCCCCGTCATCTGTACTTAAACTAACATATACTTAGACTCAATAAAGGATAAGACTTACGGCCAAAGCACGTTGCAACACCGGTTCCCTTATTATCAACCAAATTCACCAACGTCGAATCCGGTCAGTACCTACACCCTTGTGCAAATTAATTAAAACAACCGCTTTAATTTCCTTCCTTTCTCCATACAGTCAGTTTCAGACCTACTGGAGTGATAGGGTGTAATCGATTTCTATTTTAGGTCATTTGCAGTGGTGTGCAGTAATATGAATCTGTTTCGAGGGTGTATGATGAAAATATTTGACCTCGAAAAATATTGTGTCATCCGAGATTGCATCAGATTTTTATCACGCTCAGACACTATTGTCTCGACTGTCGATTAGTTGTCCTACGGGCATTGTCTGCTATGGACGTTACTCCAAGGAAGCAAGTGTAACGCTGCACGAACACACTGGCAAGCCTTACCAGTGATCAAATCAAAGTACTATCGACTCGGCTCGGGAACTCTCCTGATTTAAATCCAATCGAGAATGGAAGCTACGATTTCGTGGAATGGGCATACGAAGTACTAATATCTGCACTGGATCATGTTTCATTGGAAAAATACAAAAAAAGTAAATAATAACATGATTATTCGTTTTGTTTCAATTAATTTGCACAAGGGTGTGGCTGGTTAACTACTTGTGAAAACTTGGTGCTGGGTTTCGAAGACAACACGCTGAAACATCGTTTCCCGTAAGATCTCCGAAGTTAAGCAACGTCGAGAATGGTTAGTATATAGTTGGGTGACCGCTTGGGTATACCAGGTGCTGGATAACGAGCTCCAGTTTGGTTCGTTATATTCACTTACACTTGAGAAAGGTATGAATCCACCTCTTATCTCCTCGCCCCCAGCTATGAGTTAATTAGTAAGACTTGTATCACTAAACTATTATTATGTCCAAAAATAAAATAAAATTGTGTACAAAGTATTTAGATTTCGGCATTAAATAACCCATGCAGGTGTTGATATGCCGCTAAACAAAAACAACCAATCTACCAATCATCTTATGCTTGCACGAAATTAATTAGGAATCTTCTACCTTGAAAGACTAAAAAACAGCATTAATTGGGCTGTCAGATATTTTACTTACAGTGATAAATCTGACTTTAAATGTGCCAATGTTACACTTTATGGCAGGAGTCGGCAAAACAAGGGCACACGTGTCGCACACGGCACGCCAAGCGATTTCCAATGGCACGCAGCCGCTAATGACATCAGGAAGTCCGAACCAATAACTACTACAACGCAAAGAAGATATTTAGCTGTTTCAATTTTAATATATACTAAAGTATGCATATTACATATTACTATATAAAATATATTGTAGAAAAGGTATATTGACCTTGACTTGTATAAAAATATGCATGCTGTTGGGACACTGAATGATTTCAAAACCCTAAGTCAGCACATAGTTAGAAAAAGGTTACCGACCCCTGAACTAAACCATGAAATATATTTTATAAATTCTGAGCAGGGACCTTAATAGTAGACCCTATTTAATAGTTTTTATAGAGTTTTATTTAATAAACTTTATAGCAGGGGCCGGCAATCTACGGCACGCGTGTCACAAGTGGCTCACCAAGTAATTTCCAATGGCACGCAGCCGCAAATGACATCAGGAATCCGAATCAATCACTACTACAACGCAATGAAGATATTTAGCTGTTTCAATTTTAATATATACTAAAGTATTTATACCATATATTACTATATAAAATATATTGTAGAACAGGTATATTGACCTTGACTTGTATAAAAATACGTATGCTGTTAGTACACTGAATGATTTCAAAACCCTAAGTCACATAGCAAAACATTGCCGACTCCTACTTTATGATATTAAATGTGCCAATGTAACATTAATAAATGTCTCAATTTGACACTTTATACTATTAAATGTGCCAATGTAACATTTATGGTATTAAATGTGCCACTTTTACACTTTGTTTGTAGTACCAAGCTAAACATGCAACATCGCCATATTTTTCTCGGCTTTCATTACTATGATTTGTGTGTGTGTTTGTGCAAGTGTGTGTGTGTGTGTGTTTGTGTGTGTGTGTGTGTGTGTGTGTGTGTGTGTGTGTGTGTGTGTGTGTGTGTGTGTGTGTGTGTGTGTGTGTGTGTGTGTGTGTGTGTGTGTGTGTGTGTGTGTGTGTGTGTGACAAAAACAAAGGTTAGCATGCAGGATGCTTATCGCAAATGTCACTTCATAAATTGCGTTACGCTACGAAACGCCAAATGTCACACTCGTTAAAAATACTGAAAATGTCAAACGACAATATTCTGTGACAGGAACATGAAATTTGCTTGGCTTGTAAAAAAAAGACCATTTTGAATTCCTTCCCTGCAATTGTATTCATGTGCAGAAATATGTTCTAAGAAAAAAAAAATCCAGCATTTTTTCCATTTATGAATTGAAAAAAAAAATCTTGAAAAATGCCCGATTTTCCCAAGCGTCTAACGTAGTATTTCACGCTCATGTTATAGAATCGACACGCTATTTAATTTTATAAGATTTCTACGATTTAAAAAAAAAATTACTCCGATTTTTTTTTTTTGCTTCGTCGTCTATAAAAATACTTTGCTAAGCAATATAAGATATGGATACTTGCTTTTAATGACCACTTCTTAGAGTGACATTGTCATTTAAAACCACTTTTCATCGCCGTAAGTAGCAGATCTTACTGGAATAGCCATGATTAGAACCCATATCATGTTATGCGTCAATTTAAATTTTGCAACAAATACCTGATACTCTCTACAATATTAATCTAATTTTTTATTCGCTTTATAATCAGAATATTTTGTGTTCCAAAATTGTTGAGAGATTAAATTAGGGACTCGTGGCATATTTTGGATTATGTAGTATAACTTGTTCAATGTTAAAAGTATGATTACAACATCATTACGACATCATTAAAAATGTTAAAATTCCATATTCATGACAAGGAATAAGGTTGGACTGATTTTACAAATACCTCGTTTTATAACACTAACGAAAGAAGAGAAAATATATCGCTTTACAACATTGAAGTACAGTACTAGATTGGCGGCAAGGTCCCATCATTTTACAGTTGCAATGGCTAGAGGTAACCGCAAGTTCTATGCGAACAGTTTTTTCTCTCTTTCGGCTTTTTGCTTACCTGCCACCAATAATCATCCAAAATTTAAATGCAATGTCAGTCGTTATCTTCTATCTTCGTAATTCCTGTTCTCTTATTGTTCTCTCCCCTTAATAATGTTTTTCTTATATTCTCTCACACCCAGTAACCCTCTTGCTTCTTAGTGGCTTGCTTGAGGTGAAATGAGTAAAAAAAAACACTAAAGAAGTTTATGTCAAGTGACCTGGCATAAATTATATAAAACCGGTTCCTCCATCAGTCTTTTCTGGTGAGGAGGATTAAAAACAACAAGATTAAAAACAACAAGATTAAAAATCAAGACCTGTCAAAGGGCAGATTAACCTACTTGCGGGGGTACATAGCCATAAAAACACAATGGGGTAAACTGGGTTTCAGATCAGCAAATGTGAGGATGGCACGGCATTGTTGGGTGCAGGGTTTCCTAGACTGCAGTCCACGTTCCGGTCGAAGGAATTAATGAACACGTGTCCTTAATCGATTCGAACCTTCATGTTGGAGCACATCGGCAGTGGTTTGACCTGGAGAGAGATGGACAGGTCTACTCGCCCAAGACACGCTACGCATGAACGGATACCTCTCCGACTTTCAATGCATATGTTCAGGGGACTGGTCAGGTGCTCAGCAACGCAGCGACTCTACGACCCCATCCGGCTATGGGACTGATGATGATGATGATGATGATGGTGGTGGCGGTGATGATGATGATGATGTCATAAATAACAAAAAAAATACGAAATTTGCAGAAACTACTACTTCATTTATGCACTATGTTCCTTCAGAGCGTGCGCGATTTATGACTCTCCACAACTTCCAGTCTTTTGCAGCCCTAAGCAGCATTTGATTCTTTACCTCTTTGTTCTCTCACTACCATCCATTAACACAAGCTCATCAGGTAAGTTGCTTGCAGTTTTACTCTGCCCCTCTTGTTAGTGCTAAATTTCTCAGCCTCCTTTCTGATTGTAAGGAAAAGTCTATTTTTGTTCCGATTTACCATAAAACTTCCTCGTTGCTTACATGTTCACTCTATGGTATTCTCAGCATCCATCTATGGAACCTCATCTCTCCCTCTTAATGTCTCTTTCTTCATCTCTAAGACAATTGTCCAACATTCGCTGACATACAGGAGGACAGGCGTTACCCATATTCCGTTCGAGTAGGCGTGTGGATAAATACTGATTAAATTGCATTGCTTATGGATGTTTGATAATATGCTCGGCTGTAGCGGGGGCGACCCCACCACCAGGCATTCCATTCTAAACAAAACTTATTCCATTCGAAAAAAAAAAAAAGAGTCGGGTAAATTCCTGACAGAAACAGAACAAGTTTTCCTTCTGCACCCATGTACATATTGTGACACGCACATAAAAGTCAGTTTTCTGTTAAATTAGCCCTCGTATGAAGTTCTTCATTTTCTATGTGCCTTGTCCATTCAACACATTGGCGATTATGGCTCTCCACAATTCCCTGCCTTTTGTAGCTCTTAATAAATTTTCTCATTTTGTTATTTTTCCTAAAACCTTTTCTGCCATCCATTTGCCCAAGCTCGCCAGGTAGGTTATACGTTAATTTCCTCCAATACCTTTTACCTCCAATTTATCCTGTGAGTATCAAATTTTCCAGTCCCTCTTTCCTCGTTATGTGCCCTAGATATTTCAGTTGTCATTTCCTGATGTTAATTATAAGTATCCTTTTTGTTTCCATTTTTCTATAACTTTGTCGTTGCTCACATGTTCGGTCCATGGTATTCTCAGCATCCTTCTGTAGAACCACATTTGCGTTACTTCGATTCTTTGTGAGGAGATTGCCCAGTGTTCGCTGCCATATAGGAGAACTGATATTTCGTAAAATTTCAGTAATTTTCTTTGTTGCTAACGAAATCTTTCAGTTTCTTAGTGCTTTGCTTAGCTTTTGGAAGGCATCTTTCGAAAGTTTCATCCAAGCATGTATTCTAGTTTCACGCAGTTGATGCTATTCAATTATTTAAACTCAACGTTATTTAATTATTTTTTCAAATAAATATTGGCAAAGTTATTGATTTAATAATAAATAAATTGTAGAACACTAGAGTAATAGAATTCGTTTATTAATACAGGGTATTAATACAGGTGTACATATGTACATTATACAAGTCAAAAAATGATTTAATATTTTGTTGGGTAACCTTTTGCTTTAATAACGGCCTTAATTCTTTAGTGTATGCTATAGACTAAATTCTTTAGTAAGTCAACGTCCTTCGCCAGATTTTTCCAGTATTCCTTTAATTCGCGAAAAAGCTCATCTTCTCTGTTAACTTTCCTATTACGGGCACGCTTGTCGATTACCGTCCAAAGGTTTTCAATTGGGTTACGGTCAGGACTCTGACTAGGCCACTGGAAGAGTTCCAAATTTCCCTCGTCGAACTTCCTCTCTTGATAATGTTAATTCTTTAAGGCAGTATGTTTAGGATCGTTATCGTGCTGGAACCTGAAGCGTTGACCTTGGGCCAAAAGTTGTTTTAGCAGAAAGTCACATTTGATTAACAAGAATGTTGTGCCATTGATGCTGGTCTATGATTCCCTTGATTTTGTACAAATTACCAATTCCTGCCGCTGGGAATGTACCCCAAACGTTGGAACATTTTTCGTTTTGATTCAATGTTTTCATTTATATAAAGTTATATGTAAAGAGAGCCTAGCGTGTTTAACGAAAATATGTTTGTAATTTTAAAATAAAATAAACCCTTTATTAAATAAAATGATTTAATGATTTTAATCTGTTCACTTTCAATGAAAATATTAAAAACATTTGAACGATGTGTGGTTTATGCAAAGAGAAAATTCCCAAGACGACAAGGATTAACACAAATCATCACCCTGGAAATGATTTATTTTTATGAAATGAACTAAATTTTAATCTAATACAAAGCCCAAGAGCCCTCAAGGTAGAGAGTTACTAAATAATTTTGTGCAGACATAAGAAGATTGGTTGGTTAATTGGTTATTTTTGCTTAGCGGCATATCAACATCTCTATGGGTTATTTAATGTCGAAATCTAAATATTTTGTACTCAATTTTATATTATTTTTGGAGATCACAATAGTTTACTGATACAAGTATTACGAATTAACTCATAGCTGGGGGAAGGAGCGGATTCATGCCTTTCTAAAGGGTATTTTTGCGTAAATAAATATAACGAAGACAACTGGAATTGGAACTCGGCTCTTCGATTAGCAATTCCGCATATCCAAGCTTACAGGGCCTGGTACTCTCAAACGGTAACGCATCTACGTATTGACCAGGATCCAAGTTGCTTAACTTCGGTGATCGTACGCAAACCGATGTTTCAATGTGATGTGGCCGTAAGCCTGAGAATGGAAGAGGGAGTAAGTGGAGTTTATGTGGATAGATAGATAGATAGATAGATAGATAGATAGATAGATAGATAGATAACGAGTGACCCTAAATATGAAAAGGCTACGATTATGCTGATCGAGGAAGTATCCTCTCAGGAGTGTATTCCCCAAAGTAGTCATTCTCGGGAAGAAGCTGAGTGAAACTGCCTCTAGGGAAGAGACAGGCTGTAAAGATAAACATAATTTATCCTCAAGGCCGTGTAAACGCTTTCGAACACTTACGAAACTAGAAAGTGGAGATTGGGCAGCCCCTGTCAAAATAAGATAACAATACTTCATTTTTGGTCTGATATGACTCTTGTAAAGCATGACAGAAGGAGCCCAGTACTTTCTTTCCAAGTATTTCACCAGAATATTAAACGATGGATCGTATATACGAATTCCAAATCTGGTGTATACTTGAGCCCCAATAAACGTTCCAGACAAGGAATCTCATCAAGAGTACAAACGTTAATCATGATTGGAGAAAATTCAGAAGCTATTCAGTGATGTAACATTACTAACTTGATTTTGGAACTGTTAACATTTACAAGCCAGTCTTTCTTCTAATTAAGCTGTAAGAACTGCTTGTGGATGGCAATCTGGTACGGAGCATAATGATTTTAAATGGGAAAGTAACTGATAGTCACTAACGTATATTTCACTAAAATTAGCATTTTTAATGAAGATAACTCATTTGAATTTTCAATTTTAAAAAGAAAATTTTCAAAAGTGCGTTTTTTATTTATTTATGATCTGATGTCTTGTGTTCTTTATAAAGAAACAATTGTTTTGTTTATGGATTTTATAATTAATTACCTTGCTATTTAAATAAAGCTATTTTCTGCAATTAAGTTGGTAACGATCTCAGCATTTAGATCATAGCTTGGAAGTAAGGGAAGAAAACAATGTATAAAAGGAAGTAATCATAGTCAATAGTTTTTTTTTTTTAATTATATATGTGTTATGGTCCAAGTTCCTTGTACCACGGTGATGGTCCAAGGTTAGAACCAATGAAAGAATAACACGAACACAGATATATTACAACAGAAATATAATACAAAGAAGTAGAAGTATTAGTAATGACTATCAGATTTGGTTAGAGTGAACTATGTTGTCTCGATAAGTATCACTATTCCAATGTCCTTACAATATGCTCTCAATTATCTCTCCTCGTCTTACAAAATCCTCATACCCCTTGAGAGGCGCAGTATTTATAATGTCAGGAATAGTCCATTATTATTATGGGTAAGTTCCCATAACAATATGTTTAACATCTAACAAATACTTGAAATTTTAATATAGCAAAAACTGCAAAAATAGTTAAAATTAATGAAATAATTTATCGGCTAATTCAGTGATTAAAATGCTACCCTTCTTGATTTCACTCTTGCTTGCAAAGTGATCTCACAATTATTCATTAGCTCCAGTAATATAATTAAGGAAAATATCCTCGATAAATTGTTGTTAAACTCGGCTTGCGTCTTATACACAAATATGTGAGCATATGTATGTATGTGTAATAAGAAATCTTGACAGGAAAATTACATATTGATTTGCAAACGAGAGTGAAAGCAAGTAGGATAATATTTTCTTTGATTATATTATTGGAACCAATGAACAAATGTGAGATCTCTTTGCAAGCGAGGGTTAAAGCAAGGAGGATATTTTCTTTAATTATATATACAATGAACAAATGAGCTAACTCTTTACAATTAAAGCAAGGAGGATATTTTCTAATTATATTACTGGAGATCACTTTGCAAGCAAGTCTGAAATCAAGAATGGTAGCATTTTCTTTGATTATAATATTGGAGCCAATGAACAAATGTGAGATCTCTTTGCAAGCGAGGGTTAAAGCAAGGAGGATATTTTCTTTAATTATATTACTGGAGCTAACGAATAATTGTGAGATCACTTTGCAAGCAAGTCTGAAATCAAGAAGGGTAGCATTTTCTTTGATTATAATATTGGAGCCAATGAAGAAATGTGAAATTCCTTTGCAAGCGAGAGTGAAAGCAATCAGGATGACATTATTTTTTATCACATTATTGCATCTAATGATGGAATGCTTGATTCCTCGGAATTACACATTTCATCCGAGAGAATAGCTTTTTTTTATCCTGACATTGGATCCAAGAATAAATATTCAATTCGTTAGCAAGTGATTGTGAAAGCAATTAAAATGTCATTATCTTGGATTCAAAATGAAATTTTATCCTCCTTACTTTCTCTCGAGCTTAAACAGTTATCACAAATTACTTCATTGTTTCCAATATTAGGATCAAAGATAATGTTATCGTCTTTGCATTCATTATCGTTTGAAAAGGAATCACAAATTTCATCATTTGCAAACGAGAGTGAAAGCAATCAGGTTGATATTCTCTTTTCTGGATCCAATGATAAAATGAGCAATTCCTTATGCAAGGGAAATTAAAGCAATTAAGATGATATTCACTTTGAACCAATATTGAATCCAACGATGAAGTGTTTTTTTTTTTTTTTTTTCAAGAAATCGTAAAAGCAATCGGATTACATTCTCTTGGATTAAAATATTGGATCCAATGATAAAATGTCTATTTTTTCCCACTCAATACTGAAAGCAATGTGAACATCTTTCTCTCTTTCGAGAGCCACTCATGTTAGAAGGTTGCAATCCAAACAGCAATGCTAAATGTGCTGTGTAATATGAATCGAAGAGAAAATGATAGGAAAATTTCTTACAATTACAAAACTCGAGAGCCACTCAATGTAGAATTTTACAATCAAAAGGTCAATACTGAATGAAGTGTGTGACATAAATCGAAGAAAATATGATAGAAACATTTTTTACATTTTGATTAAATTTCACCAAGCAAATGGCTTGAGAGCCACTCAATTTAGCAGGTTACAATCAAAGGGTAATGAATGGTGTGTGATATGAATTGAAATGAATCGATAAAATATCCTCTGCTTTTTACTAAATTTAACGATGCACAAGGCCCCAGAACCGCTCATTGTAGAAATTTACAATTAGCAGACGACGACATAATTAAGAAGCAGTTTCTGGGTCTAAAGTAATGATCTGACATACTGGAAGTAATATGAAAGATAGATTGAGATATACAGACAGACAAAGAGAGAAACCGAGAACGAGGAAGAGAGTTCAGGAGGTCAACTAATTCATGACCGAAATTATCCATAGGGGAAATATGAAAAATAAAAAATCGAAAGGCAATAGAATTGCATGAAAGGAATATCATGGGCGAATCTAAGCTATCAAGCAAAAGGGCTTCCAAATGAAAGGATTTGTGAATGGCCAATTTGGAGATCTATATCTATCTATATAGGGAATATATATATATATATATATATATATATATATATATATATATATATATATATATATACACACACAAATTGAAACATGTTATATATATATATATATATATATATATATATGAAATGGACAAAGTCCGATAATTATTTTTAAGACATTTTTTATGTTTATACGTTCTTTTTATAGATACAAATATTTAAGTAAAAAAAAAAAAAAAAAAGAGCGTATAAACATAAAAAATAATCTGTGACGTCATTTGATTACATTTGGATACGCATTGAGACGATATGAATGAATGAGAGAAAATTATGAAGAATTGTGTTTAAATATAGTAAAATCGATCACGCTAACCGAACGCTCCTCTGTTGCCAAATCGGTAAAGGCACGTCAGGCTATATGACGGTTCTGTATAGGATACAGATTCGATTCCTGTCGGAATATTTTCAATGAAAATTTCTCGGACATTCCGGCCGGTAAATGTTGTTAATACTGTTTATTATAAACAGAACATTTACTTAAATATTTGTGTCTATAAAAAGAACGTATAAACATAGTATATAATTTTCGATTAGATCATTACATATTCACGAACAAAAAATTTGTTTTTTTAAATTCTTGACAACACCAAAACTTAGTTACTTCCCCTACGCTTTATTCCATGCTAAATCGTGCACTACATCACCTCAGCGTTTTAAAAAAAAAAACTAACCGTCAGATAAAAACTGCAATTTTGTCGTTGAAAATGATGAACATTACAATATTTTACACCCTGATGAAGTAAACACCCTGATGATGACATTTTGGTAATGTCGAAAGTACCCGGAATAAAATAATATGTATCAACATGGTAATTTTCCCTCTTCCTTTATTAATGACACCAAAAAAGTGTGTCTGTGAATATGAAAGGATCCAACTAAAACAAAACTTGTCTAAATTATTCAATGAAATATGTCTGAAGCTGCCAAAATATAAGGCATATATATATATATATATATATATATATATATATATATATATATATATATATATATATATATTCAATATAACAGGCAATGAATGTCTAATATGTTTGATCAGGAGCCGTTCTAAATTTCATATAGTTGCTTTAATTTCGGGAGAAAATAAAGACAAAACTGTTCAATAAAATTACATTTGAAACTTGTCACAACACAGTACATTGCATCTAGACATATGGTTCTCTTGTTAATATTTCGTCCTCTCTCGTGGTATGACGTCATAGAATCACATCATGAATTTACGACTTGTGTCTGCTATTCCGCGACCTTTATCATCGCATAGCAAACTTCTATGACAACATAACCCAATATCATCTTTGATGGCGAATATCTTTGTTTAAATGTCCGTATAACCACTCGGAAGATGGCTCATGTGAGCCGAAAGCTTAGATCAAGGAACAGCCTCATGAAAAAATTTCCAAATCTTGGACAATTTTTGTCTTTATATTCTCCCGAAATTAAAGCAACTATATGAAATTTAGAACGGCTAATGATCAAACATAATAGGCATGCGTTGTCTGTTATATTCAATAAAATATGTTTAAATAATGATCTGCTGCCCAAATACAATATATATATATATATATATATATATATATATATATATATATATATATATATATATATATATATATATATATATATATATATATATATATATATATAGGTGGACTCTCCGCCGTATTCGACATATGAGGGTCAGTAACTCCCAGACACCAGCACATATGATTTGATTATAGTGAGGAAGGCTTTCTGCAGAACCAACGACACTTTCTGAAGGGCTGAATACAGAGACTTGGTGCACTACGTGCCACAAGGTTCCCAAACAGCCTTCTGTAGGTTTTGAATTCACAGTTGTCCTTCCCCTAGACCAGTTGGTATCCAAGGCAATAGAACCCAGTCTGTCCTGCTAATTACCCGTAGCTGGAGAAAGAAGATTCATACCTTTCCCAGGGGTATTAGCACGTAAGTGAATGTAATGGATTTGAATGGAATTTGAACTTGGCTCTGCGATCCCTCCCTATATATATATATATATATATATATATATATATATATATATAAACAAAAAAAATATTAAACACACTGGGTTGTAGATTAATATTCTTTCGTTTTTTTTTTATTATTATTTCATTTAGATTCCTCGACTAGTTTTCGGCCATATATATATATATATATCAAAAAGCATGTTTCGTTGAATAATAATATATATATATATATATATATATATATATATGTGTGTGTGTGTGTGTATTTATTTTGCTGATAATCCTTTCTAGTTCACTAATTAGCTACTTAGTGTTAAGTTGAAATTCATCAAGGTAGGTGCCGTAATTTTTGTTAACACAAGTACTTTCGATTACTTCCGAAATCATCCTCGAGAGTGTATTGCAATGACAAACGTAATGCAACTGTGGTCGTGATTTTTTTAAACACGCGTGAACGCGTTCTGCTTTAATTATTTTCAAATTAACCGTTGTAGTTATGGAATCTTTTTTTTTTTTTTTTTTGTAAACAAGTGTCCACAATATAAGGGACCTAACCAGAGATGATAAAAATGTAAATGACATTAAATGTTGGTCAAATACATTTTTTCAAACATTGCTACTATACTTGTAATCAATTTTGTTCAATCTTGGATTGGTTGCTCTTGATATAGAGAGTCTCCAGAAGTTTTTGTTTATTATTTTCATATTGATTTTGTCAATAGTTGTTGTTTCCTTATAACTCGCTTTCGTTTCCGTTCCCCTCTATGAGACAAGTCCTTAAAGCCTTTTCCTTTCCTACTAGTTCTTAAACCGCCATCTTTATTGTTCCATGATCTCTGCGAAGATCCATTGATATTTTCAATGTGCACATTTTGTTATTTTATGCTTTTCAGCATTTCTTTAATCCTTTGCATTACTTATGTTTTGGAAAAAAAAGAAAAGAAAAAATAGTTTCTATTAGATTTCAGAGGCCTTAAACTAATATTAATTTAATCTGCATAATAAGTTTAGACGTCGGTTTTTATAAGAAATCCAATAATTTTACTGTAATATAACTACACATTGAAATTACCTAAAACTTATTGAAACTAATAAAACATGTTGAAAATACCTAAAAATTTAACTCAAGATTTGTCTTGACATCTAAATTGGTAGCTTAATCATTTAAAATATGACAAGTTTTTTCAAAGAAAATTCAAGTTATTGAGGTTAATGTGACATGCATAATAACTTCAGACGGGCTATGTATATATATATATATATATATATATATATATATATATATATTCAGTTGTATGGATATGTGTTTGAACCTGTGTTGCACGCTTTTGCGATTATCACGCAAATATATATATATATATATATATATATATATATATATATATATATTTAAGTTACGAAAACTTGGTAATCCGTATTAGTAGTTTCAAGGAGGATGAAATCCTGAGAGCTCAATGTAAATCCAGAGCTATTAATTTAAAGAAAAAACAGCCACTTTAAGGTTATATTATACTAATTTATTCCACCGGAGACCTTTTAAAGGACGCTGGATCATCAGACATCACTTCCAACAGGTCCAACCCTTACCTCACAGTCGGTGGTGGGGTGTAAAACGGTAGTGTCAGAGCTATGCCGCCCGGAACTTCGTTCCTGGTAGGGCCACCCAAGGCGGACAGGTCTGACACACACGCCGGCTAACAAGGGCTCTGGTGAAAATCCAAGGAGCGTCTGCATCGGTAACCGGCGGCTTCTGGTCGTTTCTGTCTCTGCGTCTGTGGGAATCCCGCGGCAAGCAAGAACGTTATCCGAGTAGGCCTGGGTACCCTACTTCTGTAATTTATCCCAAGAATCTTCTTCTCATAACAGGAAGATGCCGGCTCAATCCGCCCAGGGTTAATGCCGCATCAGTACAGTACAGTACTTCCAACAGGTGAAACGAAATATATATATATATATATATATATATATATATATATATATATTGTATTCGACTACTAATTTTGAGTGCTTTCGTGTGAGTCGACTCCATTCTGACATTCTTCTGTGCGCCATGTCCATTCACAGCACCTTGGCCATCATGGCTCTCCACCCAAATCTGGCGAAGGACGTTGACTTACTAAAGAATTTAGTCTATAGCATGCCACGAAGAATTAAGGGCGTTATTAAAGCAAAAGGTTAACCAACAAAATACTAAATCATTTTTACTTGTATAATGTATATATGTACACCTATATTAATACCCTGTATTAATAAATTAATTCTATTAATCACTTCTCTTGATAAAAATACAAAAATTGACTTTCTCTGTGTGCGTCCATTTTTTACCACGTACTGTATATACATCTATCTCTCTTTCTCTCTCTCTCTCTATATATATATATATATATATATATATATATATATATATATATATATATATATATATTATTATTATTATTATTAAATATAACAGAAAATGAATGTCTGTTATGGCTGATGAGCCGTTCTAATGTTCGAATGTTTGCTTTAATTTCTGGTGAAAATAAAGACAAATACATACATACATACATAATTGCGTCATTCGTGATTGCATCAGATTTTCATGACGCCCAGATACTACTGTCCCGACTGTCGATTAGTTGTCCTATAGCCATTGTCTGCGATAGACGTTACTTCAAGAAAGCGTACGAAAATTGTAACGCTGCACGAATACCTTGGTCAGGCTTACGATGAACAAATCAAAGTACTATAGAATGGCCCGGAAACTCTCCTAATTTAAATCTAATCGAAAATCTATAACTGCGAGGAACGACTTTGTGGAATGGACATACGAAGTACTAACATGTACACTAGCTCGTGTTACATTGGAAAAATAGGAAAAAAAGTAAATAATAACGAAATTATTCGTTTTGTTTCAATTAATTTGCCCAAGCATAGCCGCCCTCATCCGCTGTACATTAGACTCGGGAGAGGAAGCACGAACGTACGTTTCTGTTTAGTAATAGAAAAGTAATATCAGTTGGGATATTATATATAATGTTCAAATGAACTGTGCCCATCTCTTCACGTCTGTTCTTGTTGCGTATATGCAAAGCATAGTCTAGGAAAGGTTTAAATAGATCAAAGTTCCTATTTCTTCCTTGTCGTACTCCAGATCAGACTTCGAAAATGTCGCCCGACACGTTCGACTTTATGGACTGCTATAGTTTTTTTTTTCTATCAGATCGAGGCATTCAGAACGTGGAAAGTGGTTTCTAACTGATAAGAAGATAATGATAAGAAGTCTCTATTTATGTGGTCATATGATGCCGTGAGATTAGTCCTTTTAAACTAGCTGCCATTCAAGTCTAAAAAGCCGAGTCTACCTTATTATTTAAGATATAGCTGATGGGGGTGGAGGAATGGATTCACGCTTTTTTTAAGGGAATTTTTGCAGAAGTGAACCAGGCAGACTAGACCGTATTTTGAGCACGCCCCGTCGATTCCACTGTCAGTGCTGATAACTATTACGCTATGCGAATATCCATTGAATTAATTAATGTCGAATATAATAAGTCCTAAAGGATAGAAATCACATTGAATAAGTAGATATGTTAACCTCCAGGAAAGTGACTAATTGCACCTTCTCGAGTTAGCATTCTCAGCTGACATGAATTGGAAAGACTGTATTGAACCCATTACTAAGAAAGTTGGTTCACTGTGTCGTGCGAGACAATTTTTCTTTCTAGAATCTGTCATACATATCTATTATTTGTCCATGCTTAGAATATTGTTGCCACATATGGTCTGGTACCCTTGTTATTTGCCTTGAGCTCCATGAGAAAATCCAAAGAAGAATCGGCAATATTACTGTTTCTGATCCAGCGGCTTGGCTTCAGTTACATTCCCACCGCCGTAAGTTTGCCTCCCAGTGTCTTTTCTATAAATACTTTCGTGGTAATTGTTCGGATTCGCTATGGTACCTAGACTTTATGAATTTAAGCGCAGTACCAGAACGGCCGCCCAGTTCTCATCAATTTACAATTGAGCTGGCTAGATGTAACCGTAAATTCTATGCTAACAGTCTTCTTAGTTGCATCTGGAATGTTCGCACTTCTCGCTTGTACAACTCCCTTCCGTCTCCATGCTTTCCAGTCAACTTTAATCTTCAAAAACTTAATCGCAATGTTAATCGCTATCTACTGTCTTCCTGATTACTGTTTTTGTTCCAGCTCATTACTAATGTTACTATTTCTAATTCTTCCACGTTCAGTAAATCCGGCATTAAAGCCTTTGATAAACAGGTTTTGAGGAATAGAACCACCTCTTAATTGCTGTTGTTCCCAGGTCCACCCAGGTCTACCCAGATCCCGGGTGATAACACCTGTTAGGATCCTAATTATACTCAAATAGTGAACTCCCAAACAAAAACAAAACATTATTAAAGTATAAAAAGACATTTTTATATAAAATAATTTCCAACAATACAATTTTAAAGAGAAATTTTCAGCAATATATTTTATCTGTAGTTGAAGCCATAAAATTGCGTTCAAAATACTTTGATTTCGGCATTAAATAACCCATAGAGGTGCTGATATGCCGCTAAACAAAATCAACCAACCAACAATATATATTTATAGTAGAATTACTAACAATAACTTTTATGTCAAAATAACCAACAATACATTTTATAGCAAAATGACCAACAATACATTTTATTTGTAGTTGAAGGCATACAATTGCGTTCAAACTATATTTAGTTGAAACCATAAAATTGTGTTCAAAATATTTAGTTTTCAGCATTAAATATGTTATAGTGGAATACATATATTCTATAGTTAATAGACTCTCTCACCTACAATAAGTAGGAGTAGTAAGAGTAACGAGGAAGTCGCTCAGTGAGTTGTTCAGTCAGTCGATGCCGGACGACCGTTAGTCGGATACTAAAGTATCAGCGACCACGACTAAATTTCTCTGCGTCATACCTATTATATGAAGTTTCTAACGTTTTGTACGTCAAACCTATTTTAGGACCGACTTAGTAAGAATACAAGCCTCCACTGTGAAATCACTCCATAACAAAATACCCATAGATGTTGATATGCCACTAAACAAAATCAATCAAACAACAGTAATACCTTGTATCTTAGTTGCTTTACTTCCTTGCATGGGGTGAAATCGATTTTTTTTTTAAATTTCCGTTTTACCTTTCAGCCCGATTTATACTTGAGTCTGAACTTATGAACTTTGAATGTGTACGTTTTTGATGATGGGAGTTGTTGAAGCTTAAATAAGCATGGAATAATAAACAAAATGAGGTATTGAAACAAGAATAGGTAACATAATTTACAGTTAGTTTGGTATATTTATTCCATAATGGGTTGACTAAATGCAGTCGGGCAGATGCGTAACTGTCTTCCGGTATTATTTATATGGTCGGTATGCTTATTTAGGTGTATCATACACAACAGAGATGCAGTCGGCCAACAGAGGAGGAAAGAGGAGCAAGTGAACATAATGTTAAATTCCATGTAAATGCATTGAGAATTATGGTTATCTAAATGCTTATTTTTTAGGATAGATTTTCAGATTCACATACAAAATTCTTAGAATCAACAGGAAATATCGAACGAATAAAAAAATTAAATGCGTCAGCGAAAAAAAAAAGCTCGTTTCCGGTTTCTTCATATTACTTGGAGTTAGTGATTATCTCATTCTGGGTAACATTATATCGGGGCAAAGTTGAAAAAATTCATAACGTTTTTAATACGTTGTGATCGTCACTAATATTGAAATGGGCATTTTTAACGAGGGATGATCCGGAACTGATACTTCAAATTTTATACTACTGGTTCGCAACTACATAGGTGGATATTGCTGATATAGCTTAAACCAGGAGCCGACAACCTTTTGGAGGGAGCGGGCCAGACAGCTATGCAATGTCTCGGAGGTGGGCCATGATATCAAATGTACTTTAATAAATTGTCTCGACTTCAAACCATTCAATGCAAAAGACTGCCTTGGTTTCGAGGTTTAAAAAAAATCAACAAAGTTAATGTTATAATATTTAAACAAGTTTCCTTATTTTAGTGCAGAAATAACAGGATAACAACTAACGCAATCAACAGAAAATGCAAATTCCTTACTTTGGTTCAGATGGCGGGCCAGACAAAAATACTTCCCGGGCCGTATGTGGCCTGGGGTCCGGAGTTGCCGACCCCTGTTAAATCTTCCCGCCAATAACCCATAACTGCTTCCATTGCTACAAATATAAGCCGGTTGGAAGTCTGGTAAAATGGTACCTGACATGAAAGTACGTACATGAAGAAACATTACGTCAATAAACATTAATCGAAAATGTACCGAAACCAAACAATAGATGCGAACACAGGAGGTGAGTACTATGGCAACAGCGATATGCGTGATAAGCCAATTTTATGCGGTTCTGTATAGCTGACAAAGCACGAAATATTCATTGTTTTGCTTGGTTTGGTTTGGTTTGATTTACGATATATCAACATCAACGGGTTATTTAATACCGACAAAATTTTTATTGCTAGCAATATTTTTTCAAAAATTTATTGATAGTAATAATTTTTTCCTTCAAAAGTTCATTGCTGGCAATAATTTTTTTTCTTCAAAAATTCATTGCAGGTAATGATTTTTTTTCTTCAAATATTCATTGCAGGTAATAATCTTTTTTCTTCAAAAATTCATTGCAGGTAATAATTTTTTTCTTCAAAAATTCATTGCTGCTAATATTTTTACAAAAATTTATTGCTGGTATCAAAACCCATTTTTACACTTTCATAGTGTTCTGACCCGGTTTATGGGTTAACTATTTGCTCATAGCTGGGACCCTAACAGATGCTACCACACCGGGCCAGGGTGGACCTGGAAAGACCAGCAATTAAGAGATGCTTCCACGCTCCTGAAAACCTCCTGATCAGAGGCCTTGCTGTTGGGTGTAGTTTATCTTCTTACCCTGGATGCAGATGTAGTTTATCGTCATACCCAGGACGGTCATCGTTTGGAAAAATATATAATCAATGTTGGAGACTATACGAAGAAAGTCCTTTAACCAATGGTGTAATAGCACTCCCTGTGACTGTTGTAGCTTCCTTACTAGACATCATTTTCGTCTCACCATCTTCCTGCGTATGTTTGTGCTCGTGTGTCTCTTTAAATGTTGGATTGGTCGACATTATATTAAGAAAAATATTTATTGTAATATATTTATTTAATCTTTTTAGTGACATCGTTCACTTTTTCTCGTATCCAAGAATTTAATTTATTCTTTGCTGATCGCTTTCTTTAATATGTGACCTCCGACGTAAACAATTTACACAGGTTCGATTCCTGTCGGAGTACACATGTTTTCAATGAGTTTTTTCGGACATTCAGGCCGTTAAATGTTGTTAATACTATTTATTATAAACAGAGCATTTCTTTAAATATTTGTATCTATAAAAAATAACGTATAAACAAAAAATATAATAAAATAATTGTCGGACTTAGTAATATTCATAATATATGACGCCATTTGTTATATGTTAAGATACGCTTCGATCAGATATGAGCGTTCGAGAGAAATCATGAGAAATTTGTAGTTTAAAAACAGTAATTTAACCTTGCTAACCAGACGCTTCGTCTGTAGCTAAATGGTATAGTCTCTCTTTTATGCCTCTTGATTCCTTGGGGAACATAGGGCCAAAACAACACCCCTCCAACAGACGCGGTTCCGGGCGATCCTCTTCAGCACAGCCTATGTTGTGCTGGCTGCCTTCACCTTTGCGTCAACACTTCTGCGCCAAGTCTGTTTTGGTCGACCCACTTTTCGCTTCCCTTGTGGATTCCAATCAAGGGCCTGCATGCCTGCCTGCTGGCGGGTAACTAAGACCAACATCCACAAACTTCATACATTTACCAGCCGATGTCGCAGGAATATCCTTAATATCAGGTGGCCGGAAATCGTCTCCAACGACCAACGGTGAGACAGGACCAGACAATCTCCAATCGAGATTGACATCAAGAAATGGTATAGTACGTCAGGCTTATTTAGTCGATCAAATACTATTTGTATATGGTGGAAATTCTCTTAGGTATATTTTGAAAATACCAATATAATGTCAATATAGGCCACAGCGAAGAACCCCAACCCACTCAATATTATGGATAGAGTTGTCTGAAAATGCCGGAGATGGCTAATCCAAAATGTGTAAATTTAAACTGATAGAGCTCATTGTGACTGACGAATGCTGTTTTTTCTCTCACTCTCATCCGCAATTACCTGTTAATACCCAGCTCTCAAATCAAGCGTCATATGCCTTATATATATGCCTTTCCTCCGCAACCATAGAACAATTACCGATTACACTTTTTCATCTCTGGCATGTGAAAGTACATGCACCCCTTACATGTATTTTCTTTTCCCGTCTTTCTACATCATCTCATCATATGACCAGCCTTAACTGCCATACGGGAGGACTGATATCACGTAACATTTCAGTTCTTTTTTCTTTGTTTCTAACGAAGGTTTTTCTGTTTCTTATTATTCTGCCTAGCTTTTGGAATGCATCTTTGGTTATACCAATACGCCTTTGGATTGCAGTGTCGCGCTTTCCGTCCTCTGTTAAAACACTTCCCTAATATTTAAATTTTGTGTACTTGTTTTATTTTACTATCTCCGATTTGTAATTTGCATTTTAGGCTCGTCCTTTTGCTAACAATCAGGCATTCTGTCTTCTTGCATTTAATTCTTAATCCTCAATTTCAACCCTAACCCTAACCAACACACAACAAAACGATACAGATGTCATGATTCTGATTTCTTCACAAAGAATATTCTCTCGTTCGTGATACAATCCAACAACCCCATGACTACTGATGACGAAAGACTCAAATTTTAATCCTTCTTGATTACTCATAAAGGCTTTACCCATGAGTATTCTTGATATTATTTAGTAAAATGTGAACGATTCATAACCCCCCCCCCAACATCCTGTGGAGGCGATAACAGGAAACAAGCTGTATGAATTTTTGTACTTGTTTTATTTTGGTATCTCCGATTTCTGACTTGCATTTTAGGCTCGTCCTTTTGCAAACAACTATGCATTCTGTTTTCTTGCAGTTGATGTTTAATCCTTTATTCTCGCTTTCCTTTGCTACTTTCTGTAGGAGAGTTTCTAGTTTTTTTCCGTGTTTGTAATCAACACTGTATCATCTGCATGCCTGATCTTTTTAAAATTGTGGACGCCAATAATGAATCCTGATAGGATGTCTAATTCTCTCAGAAATCGTCTCAGTGTATAGGTTAAATAAGTCCGGTGAGAAGACTCATCCTTGTCTTAGACCCGATTCTAGTAAAGTAGACTTATTTCTGCCAATTTTCCTCTCTTTCTCATGCCTGATCCGCATCTTCATATTAACCGCCACCGCCTAGTTCTGTATTGGGGTAACACACGCACCTATTTATTGATCGTCTTTATTATCCTCATCGGAACGCTACCCACTTCGCTTTCCGCTGTCAGGGCTTCCAACATAGTTACTTCCTCGCTTTCAGTGTGAAACGTCACTGAAGAGGTGATTCGGCCCAGAGTTCCTTCTCTCTCGCGAGGAAGTTCTAGTCTACTGGTGTTCGTTTTCGCCGTATGGGGTGACAATTTTATATCGTACTCAAGACACACCTTCGTTTCTGTTATTCTCTACTCAACCAATGGTATCTCTTCCTCTCCCAACTTCAACGTGGTAGTGGGGGCTCAAAGGAAATCAAAGTCCCATTCCTCTTGAAACAAAACCAGCCTGATATCAATTCACTGTCCAAATAAAGGCACACGTAAATCAACTGTCGGCTCAGGACTACAAACAGGTAGAGCAATCATCCCTTTTAATCTCGTCTCGCTACCAACCGCCTGGGTAACGGTCAAATCTGCTGGCCATAACATACTCCAATCTTCAGTCACTTTCTCACTGCTGATTTCATAACCGTTATTGCCGAAATCGTATCAATCAGTGCTTCCACTTTATTAATCCGTAGGCACTTCTAAGAGAACTACTTTCTTTCTTTTTATGTGCCATGTCCTCTCAGGACGTAGGCGATCATGACTCTCCACCCCCAGCTCTCAACAAGTTTCTTCCCTCTGCTTGCTCCCCCAGCCCACATTATGCCATCCACTCGCTTAAGCCCGCCAGGTATGCCACGCGGTTTTCCCTTGTCTCTCTTTCCATCTATTCGACTCGTGAGTATCAGATTATGCAGGCCCTCCTTCCTCGTTATGTGTCCCCAAAACTTCAGCTGCTTCTTCCTGATATTAAGCATAAACCTCCTCCTTGTTTGCAACCTCTCTAAGGCCTCATCGTTGCTCACACGCTCGGTCCATGATATCTTTAGCATCCTTCTGTAGAACCCCATCTACGTCGCCTCGAGTCTCTTCTTCATCTTTGAGAAAATCGTCCAACATTCGCTGCCGTAAAGAAGGACAGATGTCACGTAACAGCTCAGTATTCTTTTCTTTGTTACCAAAGAAATCCTCCTGTCTAGCAATACCCTGATCAGCTTTTAGGAATGTGTCCTTGGCCATCCCAATTTATTAAGAGCTACAAAGGACAGAAAAACCCGAAGGAACACGGCATATAAGAAAAGAAGATTTTAGCATCGCAAATCTAAACGCAAGCATCCGATATCACATGTTATATTTTCGCTCTCATTTAAAAATGTCAATGTCTCTTTTTAATGTTAAGTATAAGTTTCCTTTTTGTTAACATTTTCACTAAGACCTCGTTGTTGCTCATATGTTCTTCGGTTCATGGTATCCTCAGCATATTTCTGCAGAACCAAATTTCTGTTGTTTCTAGTCATTTCTTCATCTTTAAGGAGATTGTCCAGCATTCGCTGCCATATAGGAAAACTTATCACGTTCCTTACCCACCGTCTCCTCCCCGTGGGAATTTCCGTCATTGTTTCTCTCTGCCGGAGATTTAATTCTTTCACTACCATCAGTCCACATTTTTCATCTCTATTTGCATTATCAGTATCCCGACACTCCTTCCAGATATATATATATATATATATATATATATATATATATATATATATATGCCTTTCCTCCGCAACCATAGAACAGTTACCGATTTCACTTTCTCATCACTGGCATGTGAAGGTACATGCACCGCTTACATGCATTTTCTTTCCCCGTCTCTCTACATCATCTCATCATATGACCCTCTTTTCCACAAGTTAAGCCTTTAATTTTTACATTCTTTATCAACAACCCTTTCTAGTTAGTGGGGTGCCCATCTGAGTCTAAATTCTTGGATAAACTTTTAGTTTCCATCCTTTGAGTCTGGGGCTTTCCTTTTGTGGGTAGGAGTAACATTCTCCCATCCCAGCCTCTACCCTACTTACATGCACTGTCTGTCTCATGCACTTACTACATTTTGGTCAACCTCCAATCCTCTGCTACTAGGGGCAATCTAAGATTATTGGAACAGTTTTTTTTTATCTCTATGCTCGTCTCTTACAAACAAAACACACCAATCCGTAACGTGTCGGGGTGAGGAGGCATCTTCCATTCCACAACGAACAACTCTCCGTATTGGTGGCCTCTTTCTCCCAAATCTTCTGTTCCTGACATGACTCCTCTTCCCACGCCCGTAGAACACCTGCAGCAACTCAGTGGGTTCCCTCCCTCTTTTATTTCCCCCCACCCAATGGTTAGATGTTCCAATCTAGCCAATACTCTCTCTCTCTCTTTCTCTCTCTCTGGCGCTGGCCCCCTCGAATGCCTGTTGTCACGTCACTAGGGCCTTTCTCGTCACATCCCCACTTATTTGAGGTTTCTGAGGGAGTCAATAATGTAACCTGCTAATAAAAAAAATCAAATTGGCTCTTCGATCCGTATCTGGAGAGTCCACTCCTGCTAATATCTTGATTCTAGCCATCAATGCTCCTAAGGATATACCCTTTTTCTGTTCAATTCCTGCCTCTGTCGAGCTAGTCTGTCCCCAAAGCGACCCCTTGAGGGCCTACAATCCCACTAAGCTCATTGGCACACTCACTAAAGTATGTTAGCTTCGAATCTGGGATCTTTAGGTTGGCTATCAATCAGTTGTGGTGTTCACCTGCCCTACTCCCTACTTTGTATCTCTCTTCTCCCCAGAATTTCCCGTTGCCATCTTTAATTTACTTAGCCCTAACTTTCTTCAATATCCGAAAACCTGGCGACATACAATCGAAGATAGACGCAATAAGATTAAAAGAGAATTGAATTATGACATATTTTAACGGCGCGCTCCTCGTCTCGTCTTCTTGCCGTTGTTTTGTTGGATGTCGCTTTTAAAGTTCGATCTCATTCGAACAAAAAGGCTCTCGCGGGCCTCCTGTCCCGAACTCTGTCCACGCTTGATTGGACTTCATTACGCCGTTTAAGTGAAGCAAATCGTTGACAGATTATTTTGCGCCATTTATGTAAAGGATTTCTTAAATGGCATTAATTAACGTTAATTCCCATCGAAACAGAAGAAAAGTTAACAAAATCGGTGGTTGGAAGATTGATGAATTGTACAGAATATCAAAGAGTTCATATTAATATGAAAAACAATTTATTCGGGTATAAGAGATATTGTGCCAGTCAAATATATGTTTTTATGGACTATAACTTTCGAATTTATAGACCTTTACTAAGCGAAGATTAGATGTGGCACAAAGCTGAAAGTATGGAGTAACTATTGACAATCTAACTCACTACTCAGCAGTTATGTAGCAAGACAAGAATGGTAAACATTATACAAAGTAGTAGTGCTCAACTTTTTTATTTATGAATGCAGTTTTATATTCCACGTAGTCTATTAGCTTAGTTAACAATATTTTAATATATATATATATATATATATATATAATATTTTTTTATGTTTAACGTTGTTATTTTATATATATTTAAAAATTATTAAAAAACAGTATTAAATAACATTTAGAACAATGTAAAATTTTCATAGAAAATTTTCGTTCTTTGACAGGATTCGAACCTGCATCCTATACGGAACCGTCATATACGCTGACGTGCCTTTACCGCTTGAGCTAAAAGAACCAATCGGTAGACAAGGTCGAAACGTCCCAACGTTGAATCTTTCATAACTTAACGTATCGAATGTAAACAAATGACGTATATATTGGACAAGGTCCGACAATTTATTTATTAAAGACATTTTTTTATGTTTAACGTTGTTATTTATAGATTTTTTAAGCAAATTTAATACATATTTTTATGTTTAACGATTTATATACAAGTATTTAAGCAAATTCTGTTTATGATAAACAGTATTAAATAACATTTATATATATAGAAAATTTTCGTTCTTTGACAGGATTCGAACCTGCATCCTATACGGAACCGTCATATACGCTGACGTGTTTACCGCTTGAGCTACAAAGAACCAATCGGTAGACAAGGTCGAATTTACTGCTTATAAACTCCAACTTTCCATGAATCTCGTACATTCATAACTGCTCTGGCGTATCGAATGTAAACAAATGACGTCATATATTAAAGAAATGGACAAAAGGTCCGACAATTTATTTATTAAAGACATATTTTTATGTTTAACGTAAATTCGACCTTGTCTACCGATTGGTTCTTTGTAGCTCAAGCGGTAAAGGCACGTCAGCGTATATGACGGTTCCGTATAGGATGCAGGTTCGAATCCTGTCAAAGAACGAAAATTTTCTATGAAAATTTCTCGGACATTCAGGCCGGTAAATGTTATTTAATAATGTTTATCATAAACAGAGCATTTGCTTAAATACTTGTATCTATAAAATAACAACGTTAAACATAAAAATATGTCTTTAATAAATAAATTGTCGGACCTTGTCCATTTCTTAATATATATATATATAATATTTAATATATATATATATTAAAATATTAAAATATTAACATTAGAACATATAAAATTATGTTTAATATGTCCTGATGATGGTCTAAAATAGACCGAAACGTCCGACGTTGACTTTATATTAACATTAATACAGCATAATTGCATATTAAGATTTTTGTTTGTTTTTTCTGTATATTTTTTTCATACTGTCGGATCTATATCCATATTTTGCTTTCACACACACACACACACACACACACATATATATATATATATATATGAAAGTTTGTCACTTAGCTCATTGATGTTATCTTCAGCAATCCGACTCCAGAGTTTCGTAGACTGATCCGTCCGTCTACTCTTCAGGGGTATCGGTAATTGATTGCTTATATTTCTCGATTTTTCGTTTTTATGAATTTATCATTGGTGTAAGTTTTTCCGTATTGTTTCTGTTCGTGTATCCGTTTGCGCAGA
Organism: Acanthosepion pharaonis; assembly: GCA_903632075.3. Classification (NCBI taxonomy): domain Eukaryota; kingdom Metazoa; phylum Mollusca; class Cephalopoda; order Sepiida; family Sepiidae; genus Acanthosepion; species Acanthosepion pharaonis. Next base: position 1,012,494 of record CAHIKZ030005053.1, on the reverse strand, counting down.
TGTGGTCATGCGCCCGTCTGTGTGGCTGTACGTTCGCGCGCGGGAGCCCATCTGCGCGGATGGGCGTACGCGTAGGGTGTCGTGACCATTTGTCCTTTTCTTCGTTTTTCCCCCCACTTTACACTCACTCCTTAGATTTTACTCTTTTTTCTCTTTTCTTTCAATTGTAGCAATTCCTAGTCAATTATTTCCGGTATGTTTTCTAAACATGCCACTGTTTTCAATTTTGGCTTTTGAGCGTTTTAGCGTTTTGGGCTAAGAAATGGCTTCAAACGTTATTCTTAGTGGATACACATATTTGAGTAGACCTCTTTTTTTTTTAAGCAGTTTTTATATTATCTACTAGCCTACGCATTTGAGAAAACTTACTATAGAAAATATGCCTTACATATTTTTTTGTTCTTGGGTGCACGTGTCTGAGTTTCTGTGTCTTTTTTTAAACAGTGAAATTAACGTCAGCTGACATAGCTTAGAGATTGAGAAGTCCTATTAAAGAAAAGTAAGCATCTTGCCAAAAACCGAACCTGTGTCCATTTTTCCAACAGCGAAACTGCTCCTATAGCCAAAGTATGCAGTTGCGGCTATAGTAATGGTTTTCTAAATGGAAAAACTTTTATGCCTATTTCATATGATTATGATTATATGACTATGTTTGATGGTACATAGAAACCAAATGCGTACACCTGTATGTGTGTGTGTCGATGTGTTTAAGATTGTCATCCCTATCAGGCACGGAGGGAAATTCCACCTCTCACCACTAAACATAGTCAAACAATTATATATATATATATATATATATATATATATATATATATATATATATATATATATATATATATATATATTTGTCTGATGATCGCAAAAAGCGTGTAACCTAGGGTCACAAACTCATATCCGTACAACTGAATATGTTAGCTCTCTCACTGATATTGAGCACTTTACACTAAGTACTGCACATACAAATTAATATATATATATATATATATATATATATATATATATATATATATATATATATATATATATATAGCGTATCTATAAACACTAATGAGTATGTCCCAATCCATTAGATATGTTGGACACTATGGTAAGAGGGGGTAATATGCTGTCTAAGTAGTCCAACATTAGCAGTGGTTTACCTACTTCACGCCGATCGCGAGTATTATATTTTTGTTCATGTTATAAAGATTACCATTTCATTTCCAACCTCTGTTTTGGTTATTCGTCATTCAGTAACCCTCTCTAGGTTACAACAATATATATATATATATATATATATATATGAATTAATATATATATATATATATATATGTGTGTGTGTGTGTGTGTGGATATTTGGGTGAGTGGACGAGCGGGAGTGAGAAAGAGACAGAAAGTGTTACTGGAATAAATTATAATGTTTATATAAGTGTTGTGTCTACAGAAATGCATTTAGAAGAAAAATTTTTTTGCTTGGTAAACAAGGCGCGGTGTCATTTTAGAGACATAAATGTGTCACTCGGGAGTGCTTGCTCACTTCTGTCAAGAAACGTATGATCTGACAAGAGAAAAAATAAAACAAAAATAAAGAAAATGAATATTATTACAAACAATAATTCACAATATTATTAGCTTCACGGAGAAAAGAAAACACCAAGGGGACGAAACCGTCGAAGGCGGCCACGCCATATCATGTCATGGTACCATTTATGTCATGGTACCATTTTTTTAATCTCATAACCGAAATACTTTTTGTTTCTCTCAAGCAATTATATTTTTCTATGTATTATGACTCTTCAAAACGTTGGCAATGATGGCAATCCACAACTTTCTATTTTTTGTAACTCTTAATAAATTTTGTCTATCTCTCCTTGAGATGTTGTGAGTTTCCCGCGTGTCGGTGTATGAATCAAGACAAACACAGTTGTAGAGGAAAATACTGGTATATTCATAAAAGCAATTAACAAGAGAGTGATTAGTAGAACGAAGGTTGGTTAGTACGAAACAATATCCAAAGTCTATCGTCCAACGGTATGTACCGGGTAAGCTTATCTGGACTGCTCACGCTGACTCTCTCTCTGACGCTCTGTCACTCTCTCTCCAGAGCTGACTTATATAAGAGGGACCAGTCCATTACAAGTTAGAAGGTGGGTGCGCCCCAACACTCCTAAACCCTGATCTATCATTCATTTAAACAAGTTCATCTTTTTTCTTATATGTGCCAGAACATTGGTGAACATGGTTCTCTACAGCTTCCTCCAAGGTAATTGAGATCTCTCCGCCATCCTTGCATCCAACATGTCCTTAACTATTTTATATTTTATACGGCTTTAACTTTATCGCTGAATGATCACTATCAATTTTCCTTTTTATTTTCTGGGTCCTTCCATAATCCTTAACCGGATTCGCAATTATATCCACATTGCCTCTTAATAATTCAGATAATTTCCCTCTAAATTTCTCCAGAACCATCGGCTCCTTTTCATTTATTGCAATCTCTCTCTCTCTCTCTCTCTCTTTCTCTCTCTTTCTCTCTCTACTTTGCAATCTATCTCTCCAGCCTCTCTTCTAACTATATATAACGCCCACTTTCTCCCTCTATCTCTGTTTTTCGCTCTCTTACCTCTCTTCTCTCTCTATTTTCCCACCCTTTCTCCATCTCCAAATCACTCGCTTTTTCTTACTCTATTTTCCTTCCCTCTTTTACCTCTCTGTTTTCTCTCCTTTACCTCTTTCCCCTTCCGCTCTCCTTATCTCTATCTCCCTCCTTCTTCTCCTTCTTTCTCTCTACCCTCTCTCTCTCTCTCTCTCTGTCTGTCCGTCTCTCTCTCTCTCTCATAACCTTTCTTGAATCGTTAGATATTTTTCTATACATCATTTTTGTCTTGCTACGTTCGCGGTGGTTCTTTTTTCTCGTCCACAGACATTTTTCTTCTTTGTACTTGTTCAACGAGAGATTGCACCAAGAAAAAAAAAACAATTCAACCAAAAACAACAGCGGTGACCGATTCGATTCACAACAGCAGTTCAATTCGCCTACGTAATTTTCTCTCGCGGGAACAGCAACAAACGACACACAAAATGGCGCTTGATTTTCCATTCTATTTAGTGGATTTCTTATTATAAACACTTCTTCTTTTACGTGTTCCGTTCAGAAAGGACGTGGACAACCCTGACACACCAACCCTGTTTGTCCTTACCATCGATTACGTGTCGGTTATTCGTTGTTTTCCCTGTTTCTCTTGCTTTAACTCTATCCTGTCAAGTCTTCTTTCCTCATTTTTTGTTCCAGAAATTTCATAGCTCGGTTTGATTGTTTATTATATGTTTCCTTATTGGCCTTCATTTATATGTGTACACGCGTATATGTATGTATTAACGTGTAAATATAAATATATTGTTGTGTATGTGTGTATATACGTATGTATCATCTTCCTTCTTTTTTCTTTTCTTTTCTCTCTCTCTCTCTCTCTCTCTCTCTCTCTCATCTGATTTTTAAGTTTACATTATATCGTCTTTTATTGTGCATAGTGTCACCACAAATGTATGCACCCGTTTCCAGTGTCGGTTTTTAATTTAATTTAGGTCAGCGATTCAGTAATGAATTATGCATCGGAAAATAATTCATATTTATCTGTATCTCACTCATTTAAACCGTCTTTTAACTTCTTTCTTTAAAACTTCTCTCTGTTAAATTTTAATCCCCACCTTCACTTTTAGGCCTTCCTGTTCTTCTCTCATCCGTTACCCCTCTCTAGAGCTTTTATTTACCTCTTACATTCGTCTCCCACTCAGACATACACTCTCACTAAACTTTATTTTTTATTCCCGGGGTTATTTTTTCTGATTTCTTTTTGAATTTGTAGGTCTAATGAAGTGGGTCGTAATTACGACCCCAATGTAATAAATTATAACCATGGAATATTAGTGTTTAAGCCTTTTTATTATATTCTAACTCTGTCCTGGACATTGAGTTCTACCTGGATTCTATCCTCTTGGGAATTTATATATATGTATGTATGTATGTATATTTATATATTTAGGTATATATATATATATGTGTGTGTGTGTGTGTGTGTATGTGTGTATTAACCACTAATATCATACTTATTATAAACCCAGGTTGTGTGTGTGTGTGTGTGTGTGTGTGTGTGTGTGTGTGTGTACGTTTATATATTGGATCGGATTTCCTACATTTTTCAACCGATTTCAACAAAACGTCACAGGTCTACGTAAAATTACCTTGCGGTGGTTCTGACAGGGCCAAAAAGTGAAAAAACACGATTGTTTTTGCACAAAATCAATTTGAAAACACGATTAAGAGGCATCACTCGCCAGAATGAAAGGGGGACAACTCATATCGAGTTATACTTATTATAAAACCCAGGTTGTTTGTGTGTGTGTGTGTTCGTTTATATATGGGATCGGATTTCCTACATTTTTCAACCGATTTCAACAAAACTTCACTTTTTTTGGCATGTAGTGTTTCTTATTGTCTTGCACACTTTTTTCTTTATTTTTACATTCAGAATGCTTTAAAAATTTCATTTACAAGACAATTGTTTATAATAAAATCGGTAGACTCATAACGATTGAAAACAATGTTTTTGTTTGAGTTTGGGTTTGACCAATTCGTAAAAAAAAAAAAAAAAAAAAACTAATTAAGACATGCGTGTCCGTCAACCTTAAACAATAATCTTTGTCAATTTTATTTTTCAGTCTTTATGATGATCGATACTTGATCTATCTCTTATTGTTATATCCCCGGGCAACGCCGGGCCTTAGTGCTAGTTATCAATATATTGCTCCTTATTGTAATAGGTTGAGCTCTCTTTGATATACTTCCAGTTGAACTACTTTTATTTCAACCTATTCAAATGGAAATGGAAAAATTTATTCCGGATTATTCCTTACAAAACATTCCTTACCCTTCATTGCATCTTTTCTCTGTCTGCCTTACAGATAAAATTAATGACCTTATTAAAAGAATGAGGTGGAAAACATTTTTCTCCCGAAGTCCCAAAAATGAGCAAGAGCTAAATCATGAAACATATAACCTGAAATCCCAGAAAACTCCACCGTGTAACAAGCTACTTGGACCGTTCGAAGGTGATTTGCTTAAGTTAATTAAAAAGATTAAGTTCAGGAATTATTCAAAATACTTCCAAGCTAAAATTGGTAAAGACATTAAAAACATTAAAAAAAACTCCAATAAATTATGGATTAAAGCCGACAATTCCAAAAATATCTATAAAATTAAACCCTTTGAATATGACAAACTCGTCACGGACAAAATTACCAGCTCTTATAAAAAAGACAATAGCACCTTATCATCTATCAATGAAGACAAATGTGGAGTTGCTGAGAGAATGGGCAAATTTAATATGAAACATACATACATACATTATCTTCAAAGATCATAAACCGAACTTTATCAATAGCTTGCAGTCCCGTCTAATTAATCCCTCTAAATCTGAGTTGGGATTAATTTCTAAGAGTATTCTTAAGAAAATAACATCATGTGTCCTGGATAAATACCCAGTCAACCTTTGGAAAGACTCGGCTGAGATGATTAAATGGTTCCGAAAGATCCCCAATAAAAGAAGAGCCACTTTCATCCAATTTGACATCTTGGATTTTTACCCTTCTATTTTGGAGGAACTATTAATTAACAGCCTTAATTTCGCTAAAGGATATACCGAAATAACGGATAATGATCTGGACATTATTTTAGCGTCAAGAAGATCAATGCTTACATACAATTACGCTACTTGGGTGAAGAAGAATAATGAAAAATTCGGTGTACCAATGGGAGCTTTCGACTCTGCCCAAATTGCAGATTTAGTGGGCATATATATTTTAGACACCTTGAGTAGAGTAGTTAGCTTCAACCAAGTTGGAATTTATAGAGATGGCGGCCTAATCATTGTGCCAAATAGCAATGGTCCTTTGACTTCCAGCTTACATAAGAGGATAATTAGGGCCTTCAAATACCTAGGTCTTAAGCTTGAAATATCTTCTAACCTGAAAATAGTCAACTTTTTAGATATCACCCTCAACCTCTCTAATGATATCTTTAAACGCTTTTATAAAGTTGATCAGACGACCCTATACATCAATGTCCACTCTAACCACCCTAAATCTGTAATAGATTACATCTCCAAAACTGTTAATACGAGAATAAATAGGCTATCTTCTAAACAAAAAATCTTTAACAATAATAAGTTTATATACAAACAGGCCCTCAAAAACAGTGGTTTTAGACAGGAATTAAACTATAACGAAGAACTAGAAAATCATAATAATAATAGACCTAAAAACAGAAAGAGGAAAGTAATATTGTTTAACCCACCGTATTTCAGGCTTTCTAACATTGATATAGGAAGTTTCTTCCTAAGATTAATAGATAAAAACTTTCATAGTAAATATCCACTACATAAAATTTTCAATAGGAAGACACTGAAAATTAATTATTCATGTGTAAGGAATATGGAGAAAATTATATCTTCCCATAATTTTAAAATACTTAAAAACTACCATAGTAATGAAACTCTATCTAGTAGTCCCACCTGCAATTGTAGAAGTAAAGACAATTGTCCAATCGGGGGAAAATGTATGTATGAGAATGTAGCATACGAGGAAACAATCTTTCCCGAAGAAAATATCAACCAGAAAAAAAGATATATAGGTATATCCGCTGGTGATTGGAAGCAGTGTCTATACAACCATTGGGAGCTTTTTTAAATATCGATACCTCAAAAATCAAACTTCCTTATCCTAACACTACTGGGATCTGGTGGATAAGGGACTAACCCCGCTTTTCAAATGGAGATTCTTATCAAGAGCTAGAATCACTAATAACTTCCGCGATCGGTGTGATCTATGCGTTGCGGAAAAAATTTTATTATTAAAGATAAAAATCAAGATGAGTTGCTAACTTCCGAGGGAGATCATTTCCAAATGTAGACATAAAAAAACGATTTAAAACATAAACACGGTTTTATAACGTGTTGTTACCTGTAACAGTTCCATCTTGGATTACTAACATCGGACATGACATTTAAATGGAATGACTCTTATGATTATCTATATATATCATTGTGTATGTTTATGTGACGCTCTATATATTTTTGTTCATTTAATTTGGTTTAGCAAACTTTATTCATATGTTGATATGTGTGTATGTGGGTATGTAGGTAAAAGTTTTCCTAAATTACTGATATACGAAATCTGATAGTTTTCTGATATTTATATACCTAAGTATATACGTAAAGTTTAGAGATAGATACACGTTCATCACTCCGTGGGTTTTTAAGATTGTTAACGTTTTCTTCCTCAGTGTTCTTTAAGTACAATTTAATTTAATTCCACCCATCCATTTTTATATGTTAAATGTATATATGGATGGATGTGGTTTTTAAAAAAATTTTTAGAGTTTTAGAATTTTTTTGACTTTTATCTTTTAATTTATATATATTGTTATGGGGTCCTCCCCTTTTCATATAAGTGGACTCG
>CAHIKZ030005053.1:872500-1002500 GCA_903632075.3 Acanthosepion pharaonis | reverse complement strand
CTATTACTTTCGTGATCAAAAATTTGATCAGAGACTCTCGTACTTTCGTGATCAGAAGTTGATCAGAGCCACTAGTACTTTCGTGATCAGAAGTTGATTAGAGTCTCTAGTACTTTCGTGATCAAAGGTTAATCACAGCCTCTAACACTTTGTTGATCAAAAGTTGATTAGAGTCTCTAGTACTTTCTTAAGCAGAAGTTGATCAGAGTCTCTAGTACTTTCGTAATCAGAAGTTGATCAGAGACTCTCGTACTTTCGTGATCAAAAGTTGATCAGAGCCTCTAGTACTTTAATGATCAGAAGTTGATCAGAGCCTCCAGTACTTTCGTAATCAGAAGTTGATAAAAGCCTCTAGTACTTCTGTGATCAAAATCTTATCAGAGCCTCTAGTACTTTCGTAATCAAAAGTTGACCAGAGCCTCTATTATTTCGCCAAAAAGAGGTAATAGTACGATAATTCAAGGAATCAGGCAGTTCATCAGAGATCTCAAAAACAGAAACTACAGATGGGCATTTCCAACATGCTGGAAAGCAATAGGTAGCAATTTGTTTGGAGAAGAGAGCATCCAGTTCGGAGTCACATCTCCTTAAGACAAGTGTAGGGTTACTGTCAATTTCGTATCCTTTGTTGGGATCTAGTTTAGAGATGATAACAGACAGCCTGGACGAGATTTTGTTTTCGGGCGAAAATCAAAGATATTCCTGAAGTGTCGAGAGTAGAGTTGGAAGAGAATTTCCAAGCAAAGCATTGTGCTTTATCAGCAGTGAATGATCATACTTCAAAGTGATTGAAAAGAGGAGGGATTGAGGATTTACTCTTGTTCAACACACTTTTACAGGGCCTCCTGTAATCTCTGGTATAGACTTATGAGAGGCTATACGTTGTCTTATTCTATCAGCGAATATCGACTTAGCATCTTTGAGGATACGCTTACACTCATTACAAACAGATACAAAGTGGTGTCTGTTATTATACGACCTGTCACGTTGGTATAGCCAGAAGAAGTGATTTCTGTGGGATGAGTGCGTATTTCCGTAATGTCACGGAAGCTTCGATGTTGGCCTTAACCCATGAAGAAACCATATTGACACAATTTTCAACGAGAAGAATAAAAACTCCGCTTTCAAGAGGCGTCGCGAAGAAAATAATAAAATGTGTCTTAATCAGAGCTTTGGTAATAAAAACATGTCCTGCGAATAAGGGGTTCTTGATTAATTGGCGAGTGGAAAGAAATATCTGCAGACTCTAAGGGAAGAATTGCAAAGCGTGACAAGAGGTCAGTGAGGATTTAAGGGACAGATCAAAATGATAAAGTTTCAAAATGCGTTTATATCACTGATATCCGCATTTGTCCAAATACACTAAATATTTAAAGCTTTATAAATTTGGTTTCCAGAGACCACATGCATTTGACACAAGAATTCACCGACATGACTGTTCCAGATCTCACTTGTTGTAGTGCAAGAATTTCCCCCTACCGGAAACACTGTTCAAGTCGTTTCTTCCACTTGCTTTTGGCGAAAAAATTAACACCAAAGTAACTACACCAGACGCCACTTCTTTTAGTGCAAGAATTCACACTAGTGTTGAGGGGTCCACCCCTTTTTCCACAATTGGACTCACCCAGTATATACATATACTACAGATACGTGAATACCCGAGAGTAAAAGGTTGTAGGTAACCGGAAGAGTGAGGGTGAGGTAACAGCTTTGTAGGTAACCGACAGAAGGTGAAGGTGAAGGTGACAAAACTAACGTAGCGAGCAAGAGTCACAGTGAGCAAGCACGTAGACGCAGTAAGAAGTCATACAGCGATACATCAATACCAAAGACTGTATAGATATTTTGCTACTAACCCGTATACCCGAAACTACTAACCTGCATTACCAGTTTGTATTGTTACGTAAATACATTATTTTCCTATATTCATTCTTGGCGTTTGTTATTTATTGGTACCGGATTTCATCTCGGAATCCACAACAACTAGCATGAATGTTCCAGACGTCAGTTTCTCTTGGTGTAAGAATTACTACCAGCATGACTGTTCCAGATGTCACTTGGTTTTGGTTCAAGAATTCCACTCGGCATGAATATTCCAGACGCCGCTTGGTTTTCATGCAATAATTACCCACGACATGACGCTTCCAGATGTCATTTACTGCTGTTGAAAGATTTCCTCTCGACATGACTGCTCCAGGCGTCCATGGCTTATGGTGGTATGACTGTTACAGACGTGATTTGCTTTTGGTGCAAGAATATCCCCGGCATGACTGTTCCAAACGCCACTTGTATTTAGCGCAAAAATCCCCATGGCTCGGCTCTTCTAGTCTGACGCAATACTTCCCACCAGCATTACTGTTTCAGATGTCACTTGATTTTAGTGTAAGGATCCCTCACCACCTAAGACATGTCTGTTCCAGATGCACTTAGTTTTTGTGGAAGAATCCCACAAGCATGAGTGCTCCAGGCGTAACTATTTGGTACAAGAATTCCCCCAGAACGTTTGTTCTAGACGGGACTTGTATTTGACGCAAGAATTCCTACTACCATCATTATACCAGACGTCACTGGTGTTCGTGCAAGAATTCTCCAAAAAACATGTTTTTCCCTTGGTTTTGGTTCAAGAAAAATACCAACATCACTGCTCTATACGTAACCTATATTTGATGCAAGATTTTCCGCCTCACCAATGACATGACTCTATCAAGTGCTAGATGTACTTACTTTTGGTGTAAGAATCCCTTCTTCGTGACTGTTCCAGACAACATTGATATTTGTCACAAAGAATGCTCCTCGTTATGACTGTTCTGGACAGCAAGAATTCCGCCTCTCAACGACATGACTTTACCAGACGTCAAGTGCAGGACTGTGCTTGCTTTTGGTGCAATAACTCTGACTGGCAATAGTGTTCCAGACGGCACTTGCTTTTAATGCAAGAATTCTCGCTGCCATGAGTGTCCCAAGCAACAATTTTTAATGCAAGAATTCTGACAGGAATAAATGTTCCAGGCGGCATTTGCTTTTAATGCAAGAAATCCTCCGTCATGACTGTTACTGACGTAATTTGCTTTTGGTACAAGAATTCCCCCGGCATGATTGCTCCAGACGGCACTGGTATTTGGTGCAAAGAATCTTCCCGGCTTGACTGTTCTAGTCGGTACATATATTTGGTTCAAGAATTCCCCTCACAACGATATGACAGTGAATACAAGTGAATACTTTCTTTTAGTGCAAGAATTCTCACTGGCACGATTGTTCCAAACAGAACGTGTATTTAGTTCAAGAATTCTTCCACACAAATAGCATGACAAGTTTATAGCATGGCAAGTTTATAGCATTCTGGCTTTGTTCCATTGTTTATTACACCAGATTATGCTTTCTCTCCAAGAATATCTAACATACGTTCAGCATAATTGCAGTAAAAACCCTAGATAGGCTCAGTGGGTGTTGAAGTTACACAACTGTACCTGAGGCGTCTGCAATATGAATTAGCTGACCATCCTAGTAGGCTCCATAGTCATCCAAGATGGATGAATGCCTCCTACAGTCCGATCTCTTTAACCCGCACCCTTAGGACCAGGCCACTGCTGGACCACAGAAAATGCCATATGGCAGAAATCGCTCCTAATAAATCGTACGTAAACATAGCCAGATCCTTCCACATACATGCTACTGCAAAAGTAGAAAAAAAGATTAAAACGGGGAAATAAAAAGTCATCAATGCTTCCAATCAAACCTAGAACCAAAAATAATATATACTTACTATCCTGAATAGGTAATTATGCCGCTATACAGGGTGGGCCAAAACTCTTGTTACCCCTACATAATATAATTTTGTTTCAGATAGCTGACACGAGCTTCTACAGTTTGAAAGAGTTAGGGGGTGACAAAACTTTCGGACAACCCTGTATATAAGAAATCAACAACACTGTATCACCAAAAAACTCTAATGCTGTCGGCTTCTGCAGAAAGTTATAATCAACATGTGGCGCTTCCCTCGTAACCGCTCAACAAATTAATGGCGACTGATTCAAAAACGTGCCGGAGCATAGGAGTTACCGAACTACATATTACCGGATTAAAGATGTTGATTTGTATACAGTGTAACCCGGATATAAGAAGAGTTGTCGGGACCGGAGAAGAAGTTTCTTATATCCGGGTTTCTCTTATATCCGGGTTTGGTCTATTTTGTTTAGGTAAGTATGGGAACACTTCATATAACGCTTTTTACGTACAGAACACTAGTTTATTTAACAGTTATATACATAAAAAACACAGACAAAAATACATTTTCAATCAGTTTTCAAAATAATTCAATCAAAAATTACTTTTTCTTAAAAAAGTCAGTCATTTTTGATTGTACAGAAATCTCTTTGTTAACATCATGAACACTTTCATACAGTCCGTAAATCATTTTCAATGCGCCATCGGGATTACTGCTTTTTGCTTCAAAGTAGGCTGTCAGAGTTTCAAGCGCATTCAATGCAGCCAGAGAATTTGGCACTGGTTTGTCACTTTCAGAAACTTCAGAACTTACATTTTCAGCATCATCATCTTCGTCAAAATCTTGATCATCCGATTTTATACCACGTGTGATGTCCGTGTCAGTCAGTTCTCCATAACATTGTGTACGATCGTCAAAGCTGATAAATTCGTCAAAATCAAGATTTACGGCCAGTTGTGATGCTTTCTGCCTGATGACGTGATCGGTGACGGTAGCTCCATGAGCACATGCTTGTGTAAACCATTGTGTAAGCGCTTCGTTAACGTCCTTGTGCACGGATTGTCGCTTTCATTTGCGATTAGTGTTTCCGTTCATTTGCATGCAAGATCTGAGATCGTCTTCTTTCTTGAGAATTTTTGCTGCTGTTGAATAACCGATTCCGTACTTTTTGGCTGCAGCGGCCAGTTTGAGTTTCTTCACTTTGACATAGTCGATGAGCTCCAACTGTTCAGAAATGCTCAGAGTTTTTCGTTGAGACGCCGACGCCGACATCACTAATCGCAATGATCGCAAGCAAACGGTTTTCAGTGGCAAAATTAACAAACAGACAAACTTCTGACTCAACAGAACAGTGGGTAAAGTGAAAGTGCTGTCTAGTAAATGCAACGACAAGCAAAGTCGGAAAAAAAGCGGGCGGCGCTACCCTTAGACACACAAAGCAAAATCATAAGGTAGAGAGTGTCTCCTACAAACACAGATTGGACACACCGTGTCTCTAGACTAGTCAAGATTAAGTCATTGAACTTCACTCTCTCTCTAACTGACCTCTGTTTGACCGATTTACGACATCACACTGTCACTCAAAACGAACTCTCTTATATCGGGGAGGACGGGACCAGAGAATATCTCTCTTATATCCGGATTTCTCTTATATCCGGGTCTCGTATATCCGGGTCTAATTTATATACATTAACAGGCTCTAATTTGGGACGAGTGAAAATCTCTCTTATATCCGGGTTTTTCTTATATCCGGGTCTCTTATATCCGGGTTACACTGTATAAGATAACAATCGTATCAAAATGACATTTGCTTGTGTGGAAGTAATTCCCAACGCAGAATATTCAGCTCTTACTTAATTTGCCGTGAATGTATCTGTTTCGAAATGTTTCTCCCACCATGTTTGTCAGTCGATAATAAATAATCAAGATATCATTTTACTGGATCTTCTATGAGACTTTTTAGGAGCATGGCTGTCCAACGTAAACGTGTTTTCATTACAAAGTATTACTTGATATAATTAGTCTTTGACTTTGTAATACAAGACAAAGTTGCAACGGCCCTGGATAGTTTGGAAGCTCAAGAGAATTCTTTTAGTATTCCTCGACTGAAACAAAATAGTGAAATATTCTGTAAGATAAGTCAAGGAGAAACAGCTAATAGCCTACTTAACGTGTTTAAGTAAAGGAATAACAAAAGAATGACTGCGAATACAAAGATCTCATTGATAAAATTATTCCAAATACAAATTCAGGTCCTCCTCAGTCCTGTTGGAGGCAACCCTCCCCAATAGACCATGCCTTCATGGGTGTAGCCTACTCCCCATGCTTGGTCAATTGCGGGTTAGTGAGGCTATTTAACCAATAGATGGAGAAATCAGAGTTGTCCTCCGAGACCGGTTGCCACCCAATCTGTCCTGCTATTTAACTCAAACTTCGAGGAGGGAGAAGCGATTGATTCATACATTTCCTAAGGGCATTTACACGTAAATGAATGTAAAGAACATTTACATTGTTCGAACTGTTGTCCTCATCTTTCTTGTCATATTCACGACGTTTCGGCCGTTGTACGCTACGACCTTTTTCAGGTGATATGCTTTGGAATTTTGAACTGAACCTTTTTAGTCCACGAGGGTTGATTGTTCTAGTTCCACATGCCATGCCTTTTCTGGATATCTCAGTTTCAGTTAATTCCCTTCCAAGTTTTTGTTCACCTCTACTGTGGCCAGGTACTGAATTCAAGTTTGAATCGGGGCACTTCTTTTTTTTTTTTAAACTTTTATCCACTTGGCCATGTTACAGACAACATTGCAGATTCTTCCTTATATTTTATCAAGAATCTACCATCGTAGAAGAAGAAGAAGAAGAAGAAGAAGAAGAAGAAGAAGAAGAAGAAGAAGAAGAAGAAGAAGTAGTTTATTTAAGTTTATTTTCATAAAAAGTTTCGCATAGCGCGGAATCATACATAGATTGGTTTTTTGTTAATAATAAGATTCCCCCCCCCCAGAAAAGACACCGGTGAGTAATTCGCATTTCTCTGTTTATTTCTCGGTCCGTTGATGAAGGACACAGGCGTGCCCGAAAATTCCGGATTTAAAAACATTTTTCCGTGCTTCATTTCTGTCGTATGGTTTATAATTAATAGTTAATCAATGTTTTTCTTACTGAATATATTGGTACCCTTTTGTTTTTCCTCGTTCTAATAACTACCAATCTATTTTACACACACACACACACAGATAGATAGATAGATAGATAGATAGATAGATAGATAGATATGATCCCATTTTAAAGATCCTGGTGTGGCAATGATAATCTGTTTATATATATATAAACATATATATATATTATAATAAAAGAAAGAACAGTAAGATATATAATCCGGTGTTCTTATTAACATTTTTATTTTTACAAAACAGTGATCAATTTGCAGGGCATAAAAATATGGTAATTCTTGTGTAGCGATGAAACGATATTTTTTAATCAGTTAAATTATAATATACAGGGTGGTGAAACAAAATTTACAAATTTCTTTCAATTCCTGTCTCAAAACTTTGTAAATTTTGCTTCCGCACCCTATATATATATATATATATATATATATATATATATATATATATATATATATATATATATAAGTCAACATAGTCTGTTTCATGCTATATGCAATCGTCAGGCCACGATTGCATATAGCATGAATAAATGGCCTGACGATTGCATATAGCATGAAACAGACTGTCGCCTCTAAGTGTTGACTTCTATGTTCACTTTTATATTTACACACGCTCTATCTCTGATATTGAGCACTTTATCCCATAAATATAGCACACCTTAAGACTATATTTCTTTATATATATATATATATATTAATGCCACTGGAACGCAGGACTGCACAGGGAGTAAGAGAGAAAGATAGTGAGAAGACTGAGAATGGGGATGATTGTAGGAAAAAAGGAAGATGGTCCAAGAAGACAGAAGATGGCGATCGACCTTGTATTTAAATTTTTGAAGTTTGTAATTATCAGGGAATCAAAAAATCGAAATGGAGTTTCACAGGTGAGAAGTGCAAGAAAGGTAACTGGTAGCGTATAAGTGGCGTTTGCATCCAAGTTACCAATCTAGTAGCACGCTTAAATTCATGTAGGGGAAAAAAGCCCATCTGAGCAGTTGTCATGAAAATTTTAGTAGAAAAAAACAGAAGCAAGCTACACCACGTCGGTGAGAAAGGGACTGAAGTCGAGATGCCTGTTCAAGATCGATTACATTACAGAGCTCTCTTTGGAATTTGTCAAGAATCTCGTGATATATAGCAGGAGCAGCAAACCAGACATAACAGCAGTATCTAATGCACAGAAGAATAGTAGATAAATGTCCAAAATGGATTCTCATCAAATTGATGTTCAGGGTGATGTTCATACCATATTTAAGCATGTAAAGCGGCCGATTTTTGTATTCCTTTGGTCTTCAAGACGGAACGACTAAACACTAAGTATTCAATAGTCTCAGTGTATTGTTCCCATAATCTACATATTGTGTCATTGTGTTTGCCTGGTAATCTCTAATAAATAGTCTTTAATACTGTGCAGCCATTATAAACGCCCTTGTCTCTGCTTTTATCACTGTAACCCTTTTTTTTTTTTTTTTAGAATTTTAGCTGAATTTCTTTGTTGTGTATTTTTATTTATTTCCTTCACAGTGAAGTTTAGTTCCTTTATTGTTTTCTTTATAAATGAAACATTTTTGTTTACTCTTCTCATGATTATTACCTAATTCAATTCAATCAGATTCGGTCTCTAAATACTTTTTAAACGAATAGTTGTTGCTTTGTAGGCCAATACAAGTTATATTAAGCACCAAGTGTTCCAAGAAATAAAACTCAAGATAAACCTTTCCAAAACAGAAAGAGTTTATTTTGCAGTACAAGCACCAAAAGCCGCCGTAAGTTCGATCTCTTTCGCGTTGTCCAGCCGCCATTACTGGCGTTGTTTGCATACGTTTTCCTCTTGTATTAATGCGCGGAAGCTAACTTAGTTAACGGACTTTTTACAGCTTTTCGTATCTTACTGGTCTTCATTACTACGCGATTTTCGCGGTTGTTCTTTTAAAATGAGCTTATTTTTTAAAATGAAGATTTAAATGAATAGTATTTTTTCTTTATTGCCCTTAATAAATCTGCTTATAGCTAATGGAACAGAATCTCACCCTAAAACGTAATTTATGAAGCTTTAATTTCAAGAAACTTTCTCGACACATAAAAAAAAACCATCGTTGAAAAAAAGGAAAAATTTTAATTGTCGGATTTTACGTTTTTTCGCGCATTATTTCAAACTTCGCGCATTGCGCAGTAATCAAGACAAGTGAAGCGTCCGCATGACAACTCGAGGCAATCGTACGTAAACAATGCCAGTAATGGCGGACGTTCTGTGTACGTGACGAGAAAGAATTCGAACTTACATTGTTCATAACTTCTAAACCGTAATCGAACTCAATGTCTTAATGCCATTTTAAAAAAAGCCAGGCAATTTCACACGAGAATAGCACATTCTCAATACCGGGGGCTTTTGGTGCTTATACTGCAAATTAACCAAAAAAGAATTATCTGAATTTGGAATTAAAGTTTCACTACTCTGAAACCATCATTAATATTCAGTATGCGAAATTAATTAATATTAAATACTTCAAAAATCTCGGTGTATAGCTCAATTATAACAAATTTATTATAAGGGAAAAGAAAGTTGAGCATAGAATAAGCAACGTTTTGTCCAATACTGCAAGATGTTGCAAAGCCAAAACATCAACCTAAGAACTTGAGTCATGTTCTTAAATAGTCTCATCTTTCTTATGAGCGCCAGAAATGGATAAAATGTATACAATCGCTTTCTTAGATCACCGATTAAGAATGGTATCAAGTGAATGAAACCTGTAGGTCTTTGCGAGGACTACACTTTTTCGGACCCCGGGGATTATTGTTACAGAATCGCAAAGAACTCTGCCAAATAACAGTAACCACATCACTTGAGGGCTTCCAACAAAAGCAGCAGTTAAAATGGATATCACACGTAACTTTAAGAGGAAATACTGATATCATCAGCATGATGACGTTCCACACTACTTTCAACAAAAGGCTAGGAAGGAAACACCCATAAACTCTGGATAGAGCAGACTTAAAACCTATTTTCCTGAAAAATTGTTTTTACGAGAAAGATTTTATAAATGTCAACTGATAATAGTGCTGACTGCTCGATCAATGAATGTCTAAAGTTTCTTTATAAGGAAACAGCTAACATTACCATTACTCTTAATTCTGGCAATAAAATACATCTGCCTTTCGGGTGGTGCATGTTATGATAAGTGTTGTAGCATACCTACGGACGATAATAGGTATCACATAAATACAGTAGTAAATACTACTTTAATCAAATATTGCAATAATAATGAAAAGTAGAAATGCAGTTCATTATTTAAAAGAAAAGACTTGTAATTTACACGTTTTTTCATTTCAATGAAGCAGACGTTAAACCCAAGAGCGTCATCGCCACTTGTATATTTCCTTTTTTTTCCTTTTGCCGAATCTGTCTTTCCTCGGGAAAAACGAAACGGAATAGTCCATTATATATCAGATACTGGCAGGTTGACCGTGATTTTCTTCCTTTCTTTCTTTCTTTCTTTCTTTCATTATTTATTTATTTATTTATTTTATGTCTAATCCTTCTTTCCTCGTGAAAAAACGGAATAGTCCATTATATATGAGGTATTGGCAGGATGATCGTGCCTTTCTTTTTTTTCACAGAAGCCAAACATCGTCTCTGATATATTTTTCCCTCTTTCCTCGTGATCAAAATGGAATAGTTCATTATAAGTTATTGGCATGGGGTAACATCCGTACTAACGACCTAAGGGACAAGCAGAATTTCATTATTATTATTATTATTATTATTATTATCATCATCATCATCATCATCATTATTATTATTATTATTATCATTGTCATTATTATTATTATTATCATCATCATCATCATCATTATTATCATCATCATCATTATTATTATTATTATTATTATTATTATTATTATTATTTCTTTTGATTTCTGTCTTATACCTATTTCATCACAACCAGAGACTTAAGGTCAGAAATAGCATCATGTCATTTTCCACTGTGTAAAAAAAATAAAAATGAAACAAACTAAACGCCTTTGGTAGGGTCTGAGCTGAGATTGTGAGAAAATATTTTGTATTTCCTTAAGACATATTTTTCATAGGTAAAACACTTTGTAAGGTGAGCTTTAATTATGAGAATATTTTTTTGTATATCTTTAATACAGGGGCTGCCTGGAATCCCTTCAATGAGTCTATCAGATCCAGATCAAACCCAAGGCCTGAACACAACTGGAATTATTGATGTATTCATGCGCCACATTTTTTAGATTTCCACTTCAAGATCCTTGTATTTGGTAGTTTTTGAAGATCTTCAAAGCTACATTCCAGTCTACAAGAACTGCCATGTCGTCGTCGTCAACAACAACAACAACTACAGATATTATTATTATTATTATATAACGCCAGACGAGACTACATTTATCATTTTTTATTTGATGAATGTCATGTGAAATTGCATAAATATTCTGGGAATGAGAAATACAACCCAACATGGAATATAATTTGTTGATATGCAAATATTTTTTCATCCTCAAACACTTGACATTTTTTCCACTTAACAAAACCGCGTGTTTGAGAAGAGGCATTTTTTGAGGTTTATATTTCAAGTGCCAACTTTAAAGGTACGCTATAAATAACAGAAATGAGAAAGATAAAGATCCTAGTTTCATTCCGAGCCAGTGATTAACTTTGCTAAACCACGAACTGTCTCCTATATATCGCATATTAGAGCAGAGATTCTCAATGTGGACCACTGGTAGTCTACATAGCATTTCTAGTGGTCCACACAGAGTTCGTAGCCATAAAAAATTGTAGCCATTTCACAAAAATGTATCTAAATTCTTCATACTTTGAAGAATTAAAAAATATAATATTTTGTTTAATTACACACGTCCATTATAGTTGAAAATTTCAAAATTACGTCGGTATTATGCAGTGCTATATTTATTTTATTTATCATATGTATTATATATATATATATATATATATATATATATATATATATATATATATATATATATATATAAAGACATTTTTTGTTTATACATTCTTTTATAGATACAAATATTTAAGTAAATGCTCTGTTTATAATAAACAGTATTAAACAACATTTACCGGCCTGAATGTCCGAGAAATTTTTCACAGAAAATATTCGTCCTACGACAGGATTCGAATTCTGTACCCTGCAGAACCGTCATTTGGCTTGGCGTGCCTTTACCGGTTCCGTATAGGATACAGGTTCGAATCCTGTCGGAGGGCGAATATGGGGAAGAATGAGCCATTACCCTATCGCGCTGACCGAATGCGTATTAGTAGGGCTGATTGTGATACGCTTGGGCGATCATGTCTCTTTTCAATTCATGATCGCCCAAGGCTATTTGCGTAAGTGAATGTAACAAACCCGATTGGAATTCGAACTCGGTTTTCTGATCTCTCATCCCAAGACGTTATCCATTACACCACCTACACCGTTTGCACTATTCCCAAGCGACGTTTCTTAACTTCGTGCAACAACCGGTCATTCCTCTCGACATCTTTTTAAATCAGTGTCTTTTACCCTGGTATCACCCTACCAGTAGGTAATTTCAACTGTTGGGTTGGCAATGAGCAACTGAACAGAAAATGGCGGACGATTGGAAATTTTAAGGCGATAATGATTTTGAGTATTAAAAAGGCATTTCAACATATGTGAACCGAAAAATTTCAAAGGAGATATGCAAAGAATCAGTATAAAAATACAGGAAACTAAATGAGAATAACTTGGTCACATTCCTAGATAAGCTACAGATATGCCCTCAAGCAAAGAATATTTTGTTATTTTCTATTAGTTTTGACATTCAAATATTTCTCCAAACGCAATAACATTTTTTCCAGATAAAAATCAGATAAGGGAAGACCAACAAAAACAAATAAATGTTCGCTGAATTTTTATTAGTTGCTAATAATGTATATTATTTTTAATTTTATAATCTATATAATAAATGCGAATGTCAGTGTGTCACACTTTTTCAGCTTTACTCCTAGAGGCCGTAGCCCAACATATCATACCATTTTGGAATCAGGCCGACTCCGTGAACAAATTAAAATCATTACGGGACGGATCCTGACACGCAATCCTGAAATTCTGGATTCCCAAGTTTTTATTACTCCGATTGTTTTCGACGATTTTTTTACGTGATTTTTTTCGACGAATTTTTGGTCGATAACAAATTTTATAAATTGGAAATAAACTTGAGAATAATCGAATTTAATTACGAAATGCAGTGAAAGTCACCCATCAAATAAAAATAATTGTCTGTATGGAAAGTAAGGACCTACGTACATCAAATTGTGATTAAATTAAGTATCGACAGAATTATCCTTGAAATTTTAAATAAGGTAAGCTTAAATATTAATGCAATACTTAAATGCAGGGATCAATTTCTGTAGTCTATTGTAGCCTATCGCATGTAATCTTCCCTACCTATTGTGATGTGGGTCTAGCCATGAGCTAGTTTAAATGTCGTCCGATAAGGCGGCTTTTAAGCTAGAAATGAATAAACACGTTTCATTTTTTGTCGATACTTCCAACATTAATCCTAACCTTAAAACTAACCTTGACTGTAAAACTAAATTATAAATATATGTAGTTTCAATTGTCAAGTTTTTTTCTTTAATACGGTAGTAGCAGCAGCAGTGGCATAAGTCAACGCTATTTGTTACCTCCCTTTCGTATTTTTGGGATCATAAAGTCAGTTTTTGAACCAGTAACAAACTTTTATCAAACAATTTTGTTATGCTTTTGGATATTTACTATACAGGTGGGCGGAGGATTTTTTCCCATGTGAAGATGGGCTTGACACAAAAAAAGTTGGGAATCCCTGCTTTAAATGATGCATTGCAAATTTTCTACTAGATTAATATCTGAAGAGACTATAGAGCATTCCATTAATTTACTATCTTTGTAACCCGTTTTGTTCGGTAGGGAGACAGTGTGAAAAGTTGTTTATTTTTCAAAATATAAAGGAGCATTGTTTTGCATGAACTTACTCTTTTATTCCTACCTAGATGGCAACCAGTATCATGCCTTTACCATGAATTTACAACAATTCTCAGTATTTATCTTAATACATTATCAATTTTAAAAGGACCTATAATTTTACTGCCTACAGTATTAGACGAAAACATTACTTCCTCCTGTTACCTTCTGTGTTGGTTATTTCCATGAGCGACATAACTGTTAGCTTAGCGAGTCCATCCAATGTAGCTCTACATTCATCGCTAAAATTAATCAGTTTTCACGTCCATCTTCATGATGCTTACTTAAAGATGGTAGTTTGTTTGCTTTCATGTCTCTTCTTAAGAGAAATATTTGAATTTGAAATTGATATATTTAATTTCATTTTATTACAATTTCCCACATTTATTATAAAGAAAATAGGGCAACTCGGCGTGGTGTGATGTTTATCAATCCTGTCCCGCTAGAACAATTACGACTGAGTAGTGAGTTCGATCCTCCCTGGGTGTCCCATAATTCGATCCTCCCTGGGTGTGCCACATCCGAGGTACGCTTAAAAAACCGTTATTATATAGAAAATCTATATTTTATGACAATTTGTATGAAGTGCACATTGTATGAAGATATTGTTTAACGAATGCATCTCCACTCACTTGGCGCCCCCGACTTTCAGCCTTGTGCCACATATAAGCTACGCTTGGAAAATCACTTTTGTTTAACGAATGCGTCTCCTTCTATCTGATTATATTTGCGTATATATATTAATTCAAATGAGTTTAAAAAATTATATTCTTTAACGAATTCATCTCTATGTGTTTATATTTATGTGTGTATATCAATTTATATAAGTGCACATGAATATTTATTTATGTAAGTGCGTCATCCAATGAAGACGTTTATGCATTTCCTTCGTTACAACTTTAAATTTCAAGTGGAAATCTAACTGAGCGAATTGACATTGAAATTGACTTTCTTAGACAAATTTAAACCTCCTTAACTCAGTTATCTAAACTAAAGATATGTATTTCCTAAAAACAATTATGGTTTTAATAAAAGAAAATCAAATTACGAAATATCGACTTACAAATTATATATGAACCTAAAATACTTAAGTTCCCATAACAGTTTAAGTCCTGATTCATTGATTCAAATAACCCGTCTACCAGGGTGGCATGCTAACCACTGTTGCAGACTCATATTCAGCCACCGTTAGACTTTTTCAACACCCACGGCGCCAACTGTGGTTTATACTGCAGCTAAAAGCAGATCTTAATACCAGTTTCTATGAGACAGTAAATAATCTGACTTGTTCAGTATTTGAACAACGTCTATTTTATATTGTTTATTTTTATATTTCGCTCTGTACTATTTTGCTTATTTTCGGGTATTTAACGTTCATATGGTTTTAATAACAATAATAAAAATAAACTTTTTTAAAAAATATTTAAAGGTCATTTTTTCTATTATTATATATATATATATATCATCCACAGATTGTTTAGCTGTGTCACAGCTCATCAGGACTTAAACTATTATGGGAACTCATCAGTGTGGCTAAACATTCGATTGCTTCAAGCCGGGATCGAAAATCGACCGACTTGGCATCATTCAGAGACTCTACTACTAAGCGAACGGCGCACGGCAGAGAAAGGGAATCTTTTAACGTGTTATATACGTGATGCATATAAACGCTAAACCAAATGCAGATCAAATATGGAACGGAATCTGACAGGATGATAAGATAAGAACAAACAGGAAACGTATATCAATCTAAAAAATGAAACATGTTTCTTATTTATTCATCTTATAATATATATATATATATATATATATATATATATATATATATAAGATAAGAGCGGCAGAAAAGTGGGGGGTTAGCTATATTTAGCTTATATATTAGCTTCTTTTTGAATTTGTAGGTCTGATGAATTGTATCGTAATTACGATTCCAATGTAATAAATTATAACCATGGAATATTAATGTTTGAGTCTTATATATATATATATATATATATATATATATATAACAAAAAATGAATAGATCACTCTTCTCACGGATTCAGATGATAATGACGTGGATTTGAAACCGGCTACAATGCGTGATTGCGACTGCGAGGTTTACTTGTCCATACGGCACGTTGGTGCAGGCAACGTAATTCCCCTATTGGAGAATGTAAGTAGAATGCTGGGATTATTAATTCAGTTTATACACACACTGTTCAACATCCCAAGTGCTGGAAGGGGTCATGAACTTAGTATACAAGCAGCCAACAAACAGCCTGTAACATGTTTGTTTGTTTTATGTAAATTCACCCGGGTCACACTTCTTCTTCGTCTATTGAACAGGAATAGAGGTTTATCCCTAGTTTCCTGTTTAGGTTTGAGTTTCCGATTCTTTCTAATGAATCTCTCGTTCTCTTTCACCTCCCCATTGACTCCTTGTGTCTTAGTGGCATTATCGCCTTGCTTGGAGTAAAATGATTTTTTTTTTAAGTTTAAATTTCAAAAAGTTTTGGAAATTTACATTTTCACCAATTTCCATGTCCCTGGTTAGTTTGACTAATATCCTCAAGCTGCACCCACAACCAGATGTGTTGATAGTAGACATCTCTTTCTGTTGGATATATTATACAGTCGAAGAAGACCGGAGAAGAGAATGTACCGGCAGAAAAGTAGTAATGAAGCCACTAAAGATAAATCCGAACAACTAAGGAAATGGTGCATCATCTTGAAATTTGCTGTAATTCACTCCCAAGCAAGGCAATAAAGCCACTTTTTCAGAAAATTTGGGGTTAGGTGAACTCTCAGAAAATTTGGGGTTAGGTTAACTCTCAGAAAATTTGGGGTTAGGTGAACTCTCAGAAAATTTGGGGTTAGGTGAACTCTCAGAGAATTTGGGGTTAGGTGAACTCTCAGAGAATTTGGGGTTCGGTGAACTCTCAGAAAATTTTAAAGTGCTTCCTCATTTACTTTCTCAAGACTTACTTTCTTCATCAGTCATCTGAACATTCCCACAAAACTTTCCGTTTGTCCGTTAGACATTGGGTGATACGGCGGTGTCGTAACATGTTCAACGGCGAATATCTTAAAACGTGTTCGAATTCTTTAGCCATGAATTGCCTTCCGTTATCTGAGGCTATGGTATCTGGTATGCCATATCTCGCAAACAGTCCATGCAAAAAAATCACTGTCACTGAAGGTGTTGGATTTTTGCACATATAATTTTCCGGCCATTAATGTGATCTTATTGATAAGACCTGCAAAATCTATATGCAGTCTTGACCATGGCGTGTCTGTATTTTCCCAATGTTCTCTCTTTGTGATAGTTTTGCTACCAGAGCACAACCTCTGCAAGCTTGCACTATTTATTTTTTCAATATCTTGGTCCATTCTGGTCTAATATACGAAACTTTTCAACAGAGATTTCATTCTTGAAATACCAGGATGTCTGCTATGAAAATCCTTCAATATTCGCTTCTGTAACACACTTGGTATTAAAACCCATTGCCCGAACATTACTACACTGGTGCATAGCGAGTAAGCTTTTAAGTCTGGATTTCCTTCTTTGTGACTTTCCTTCAGTTGCTTTTTATTTTTGCAATAAAGACGTCATTTTCCGCTTTTTCTTTTATTTTTTCCAAGGCAATTGGTAACTCTTGTAATACATTGCACAAAAGGTTTTTTTTTATTTCCATTTCGCTTTTTATTGCTGCAGTGACCATGTCGTCAAATGGTTCTGCATTTTTTATGTATTAATCTTCAAAATCCATCCGCATGTCTTGGTGCACCAACGTAAAATCATAGTTTAATAAGATGGTACCCCAGCGTTGTAGTCTATTGGCTATATGCGTAGGTATTCATATCTGTGGTCTGTTTGCAACCTAAATTTTCTTTAATGAATAAATTTATGAAATTTCTTCAAAGCAAATATAATTGCAGGAGCCTCTTTTTCTATCTGACTGTAATTTTTCTCTACTGGTAGTAGCGAGTGTGAAGCATGGGCAAAGGATTTCATTTTACTATCATCGTACTTGTGTGAAATCACCGCTCCAATACCCTACTCACTAGCATCTGACGCCACTACAATTTCTGCTTTTTAGTCGTCGTGTGCTAATGATAAATCTGATGTAAGTCTATTTTTATTTCGTCAAACGCCTTTTGACAGCTTTCATTCCAGTTCGACTTTACTCCTTTCTTTAATAGATCGTTCAGTAGGGCACACAAATTATGCATTTTATGTACATATATTTCATAGTAATTAGCCAGTCTTAGAAAAGCTTGTAAGGTAGTCACGTTTGTTGGTGGAAGCATGTTATTAATTGCACTTGCTTTCGATGGATCTGGTTGACGACCATTTTTATCAAAAAGTTAACCAAGGTATTTAATTTTCAGCAAAGAAATCTCATTTTACTTTACTGAGCTTGAATCCGTACTCTCTTAGTTTTTCAAAAAATTGTTTTCCCATGCCCCAAATGTTGTTCTTTAGATACATTCTTAATTAAAATATCGTCTAGATTACGTCATTACGAAATCGCAATACGCAAGCATGTTCTTCATAGCTTGTCGAAAAATAGCTGGTATCACCTTTATACCAAAAGGAAGTCGGTTAAACTTATATCATCCCCTGTGCGTATTTATGGTCGTTAATTCTGAACTTTCATTTTCAATCTGAATTTGTAAATACGCTTCAAAGAGATCCAGATTTGAAAATATTCTTCCTCTCGATTTGGTAGTAGATAGTAACTGTAGAGAAATCCAAACAAACACGAATGTTATTATTTCACCTTTTACATACACCGCTGGTGCAACCCATATAGAATCGTTATATTTTTCTATTTTTTTTTTTTTTTGAGTCCGTCCAACTCTTTGTTGACTTGTTCCAATGCTTCGAATGGTACGCTACTTTTCCGCTTAAATACTCACATTGAACCTTTTTTTACTTGAAAATCCGCCTTGAGTTTTTTAACACCGACCGACATTTGACAGAACATGTGGAAAATATTTTTTTAATTCTTCTATAAGATTCTCGCTCTGACTTTTTAAATTGATCACTTCTCCACTTACGTTTTTACAATAAACGTTTATCGGCAAATCAGAAAGTTCAAATAGTTCCATCCAGTCAGTACCGAATAAATTCGTAGCTTTTTTTAAATACATATGTTTTAGTTTTTACACGCTTATTACGGAATTAGCTATTATAAGTCATTTGTCAAAAAAAATAATTTATCCCCAGAAACTGTAATCGAAAATTTGGAAATCCTTTTTAATAAAGGCTTTCCAATTTCTTTCCATATGGTTTCACTGATTATTGAAATATCACTACTAATGTTCAGTAGCATTTTCACAGCCACATTTTCGTATTCATAAATTTCCTTTTCTTTTCTGTGACCATTTTTCCGCCGCAATGCTGTATACGAATTTCTTCCAGTGAGAATTTTTCTTGGTTTGGTTTTGCAGTGTGACTTTATATGTCCTAGTTTACTACACTAGTAACATTCTGCATTATTAAATAGTTATTTCGAAGATGTAATTTACCACATCTGAAAAAAGGATTTATTCTCTTTTTTGTACATTTGTCATTTGATTGTACCAATGGACATTCTTATTTCTGAATTTATTCTGCATCCTGTTTCAGACTTAGAATTGTCTAGCAATCGTCCACTATTTCTTGCAATGTAATATTACTGCTTTGTTCAAATTTCGATAAAATTTTCGCTTGCATCTTTTTATCTGTTAAAGCTTGAATTAAAATAAACCCTGTGAACATATCTGGAGTCATTTCCTTTATTCTAAACTTTTCACTTTTTTTTTTTTGACGATACCAACATACGTGACAAAATCTTCGCCCTCTTATTGGGTTTAGGTTCATACACCTCTATCGAGCATGAAACAGAGAGCTCTTATCCCTAAAGATTTTCGTCGGAATGTGTACAGTGTCTTCAAACAAGATTTCACCTGTTTCTTGTTTTTTTTTTTCGGTAATATGTAGTTGCAGTATTTTTCATACTCTGTCGAAGATTACGGAATTAATCGGTCTAGTTTAGAATTTGCATTTCGCGGCTCATAGACGCTAAGTGAAGCAAGGAGTGGCTTGTTAATTTTAACGCTTCAAAGACGAAACTGCTGTCTTTTAATCATCTGAGAGAACCATTTTTACCTTCCATCAGCATGACTGATGCTAACCGCCAGGAGAGTGATGCATTGTAACTTCTCGGGCTAACATTTACCGCTCATATGAAGTGGAAATTATGTATAGAATTATATATAGAAAATGAGATTGTTGTTGGGGCTTTCCCCAACAACAATCTCATTTTCTCTCATCTTCTTAGCCACTCCAATCATGACTGAATATTTGTTCATATCTACTAAAATACGCAGAAAAAGTCAGTACCTCATCAGGCTTCTATACACATTCTGATGTGATCTTTTGGACAGCGTTTGGTGGAAGAGACGTCGATTTTTTTTTCTTCAGAATTATATCTAACAACTCCTGTTGCTGTTTTTTTGGAGTTCTAGCAACTGCTGATTGTGTTATTGTTGCTGGTTCTGTTGTTGTCATTAAATTTCAACTATGGAAGCCACAATTTGCTCCATATTCGCAAGAATATTTTTTTCAACACTCAAGAGGATTTTTTTTCTTCTACACAAGAATTTTTTTAAACCAACGTGGTTAAAATTCTTATCGTCAACCGTATACTTGTTCCCGAAGCAACAAGTATTTTTCCGTATCTGTTCACACAATATGAGTTTACGAAATACTTTAAACTCCAGTTATAAGTCGTATGAGTTCCTGAATCCTCGTTACAACGGTTATAAATCGCCTGACTTTCGAATCTCTTATCGCCACCGTTATAATGCGCTTCGTAACGCTTATAAGTAACGCTTCGGTTATTTACTGTGACGCCTGTATTAATTAGTCTGAAAACTGACCCAAACGTCTCCGGGCATTTACCCAAACTTCCCCACTAGGCAGGATGTGGCACAGGGCCTGTTTTCATGTGGGGCAATTTAGATCCCATAGAATCGGGCAAAATTTCCCCTTAGGCCCCGTATACACGGGGTCGGGTTTGTCTACCTCCCCAGAGAAGACTCTGCCTACGGGTTCCTCTCTGCTCGAAGGCAAGGAATTCGACAAGCTTGTTGCGAGCCTGGCAGCGAACTTCCTGACTCCAAACAACTTCAACAAACAACCCCCCCCACAAACCTCCCCACAAGACAGAATGTGACACAAGGCTGTTTTTTTATGTGGTGGCAAACCGAGCCCGTAAGCTCGGGCAAAAATTCCCCGTAGACCCCCGTATACAAGGCGTTGGATTTGTCTATCCCACAGACGAGACTACTCATAGGCATAGTCTCGTCTGGGTTAATTATTATGAATTAGTCTGAAGACTGGCTCCAAAAAGCTTCTAGTATTTACCCAAACCTCTTCACAAGGCAGAATGCGGCACATTGTCGGTTTTTATTTGGAGCGAAACCGAGGTCGTAAGCTCGGGCGAAAATTCTCCTTAAACCCTGCATGCACGAGGTCGAGTTTATCTACCTCCCTAGACGAGACTCTACCCGTAGGCATAGCCATGTTTAGGTTTTAGAAGTCGACAAATTAGCCGCGAACCTGGCAGCGAAATGCTTGCCTCCGAACGGCTACTTCTTACTGCTGAACTGGAATTTTTTATTTATAGTTATGGTCTTTTGTCAACGAGGATGTACTATTTATTCGACAACAAGCACCAGACTAGATGTAGTAAATTCTGGAGAGAAAAATTGTCTAGAGCAACACAGTTAACCATCTTTCCTATCTGAAGACTTAGCAATCGATTCTATTCTATACTTTGCACTTTATATCAGCGGAAAACGTTGGCCCAAGAAGTTACAATGAGTCACTCTCCTGGAGGTTAGCATCAGCCATGCTGATGGAAGGTAAAAATGGTTCTCTCAGATGATTAAAAGACAATAGTTTCGTCTTTGAAGCGTTAAAATTAACAAGCCACTCCTTGCTTCACTTAGCGTCTATTTTTTCTATAAATGTATAAATTTAGAGAAATATCCAATGTTTTTAAATGTACTGTACACGTAACATTAGCCACTTTATTTTATTCGTTATTAAGTGCTTTTAATCATTCAGGAATTGCCAAAAATGGCCTCATTAATTTTCTGTGGTTAGTTTAGTCAAATATTTCTGTTTCTGTGGGTAGTCTAGTTGAACATTCCACTCTCTCTCTCTCTCTCTCTTTCTTCTCTCTTTCTCTCCTTATATATATATATGTGTGTGTGTGTGCCAAAAATGACACATCTAATTTTAATGCAGGCTATAAATCGTAGCAATTGAAAAACTAATTCTAAACCAGGCCGATTAATAATGGCCGTTGAACAGATTGGCCAATACAACCACATACACGAAAGAAAACATATTGAGAAATAATTCTCTTAACCAAACAGTGTCTATGCAATTATTATTGTTTTGAATTTATTCATCTTAATTTTACTTGCTATTCATCGCATATCTTCAGTCTATGACCATTAATAGTAAAATTAAGTTATTAGTTTATGGTTAAAAATTACTAGATAACAATTCATAGCGATGGGGGAATTCAGAAAACATTTGATTGCAAGATTTCTTCTTCTTCTTCTTCTTCTTCTTCTTCTTCTTCTTCTTCTATGTACTGTGTCCCTTAAGCACATGGGCAGTCATAGCTCTCCTTAATTTCCTGTCCTTTGTAGTTCTTAGTAAATATTGTCTTTTTGCGATCTCTCCTAATCCCCGTTCTGCCAAACATTTAAACAAGCTCAATAAGTAGGTTATTCGCTGCTTTCCTCTGTCCTTCTTGCCTTCTATATATTCTGTGAGTGTCAAATTTTCCATGTCTTCTTTTCTCGTTATGCGTCCTAGAAATTTCTCTTTCTAATTCTAAGCGTCCTTTTAGTTCCCATTTTCCCTAAAACTTCGTCGCTGCTCACATGTTCAGATTTACCTGATTCGCGGAATCCTTCTGTAAAAAACGCAGTGGTTTCAAGATTAAAAATATATTATTTTCACTGGTTCGAAATCAGAGTTACGTTAATTTTATATTAACCACTTAGCTTATGATTAGTAATTTCAAACTTCTGAACCACTCTTTCGTTATGGCGTTACATTATCTTGAAACTCGAAAAGCGGTGAGAGCATCGAATCCACATTATATCAGACAAACATTTATACGAACAGGATCTATGGATATTTATTCAAACACCAACTGTTCCGTACGTACTTGAGTCTAAGGACCGCTCAAACGCTAGGGATTAACTTTCGCTCTTCCTTATGAGAGAGATACTGCTTGGTGGGCGGAATGTCTGGGGATTGAACATGTTGTTTTTTTTTTTTACTTTAACCCCGGCAGTCATTTTCTCGCTGACGTGACGTGGCTTCCATCTGTCTTTTCTAATTAACTTTTTTCCCCCTTGTGCCCCGACAACATGAATCTAATCGTGCTACTAGATTGGCAAATAGATCACACCGTTTTACAGTTGAACTAGATAGATGCGACCGCCACTTCTAATCTAAGTTACTTTTCTCGCACTTCTCACCTGTGGAACTCCTGATTTCTTTCTTCCCTGATAACTACAATCTTGAAAAATTAAAAAACAAAGTAATAACGCCCCTAAGACGCAAGGGGGCTACTGGAAGTGAAACAAAAGAAAAAAACTTTAGAAGGATGCGAAAATGCAATAATAATATAAATATCAGAGTTTAGGTGGAGACGTTAGAAGTATAGAGTTGAAGTATAATTTACGAGAAACCGGAAACCCAATTTTAAACACGAAACAAGAGATAAACCTCTGGTTTGGATACATTATACATTATTTTAACCCAGATTGGGTTCTGTCGGGTAATATATATAAATTTAAAAGCAAGTTTCCTTTGTTTATAGTCATTGCAAACAAAACAACTTTTAGTGGTTTTAAAGCTGCATGGCTTGCAAATCTACTTCAGAAATTTGATGACATATCGCTAATTTCGATCGAAATTTAGATATAGGAGTTGTCATGTAAAGTGACACTTCAGTCTGGAGTGAGAGAGAGAGAGAGAGAGAGTGAAAGAGGGAGAGGAGAATCTGCAATGTTATTGGTCTTGACCTGGCATCCCATCTTCAGTTACTTTCCCACCTCCGTAATGTAGCTCCCCTGTGCCTTTTCTATAAATACTTTCATAGTAATTGTTCTGATGAATAATAGTACTTAGACATGATGAATTTGAGCGCAGTACTAGATTGGCAGCAAGGTCTCATCATACAGTTGAAATCGCTAGATGTAACCGTAAATTCTTTGCTAACACTGTCACTAAAAATTTTCGTCAGAATGTGTTGTGTCTTCAAACACGATTTCCCCTGATTTTTTTTTTCAGTAATATGTAGTTGCAGTATTTTTCATACACTGTCGGAGATACTTTCCTCAACAACAATCCCATTTTTCTCTCATCTTCTTAGCCCCTGCATTCATGACTGAATATTTGTTCATATCTACGTTCATATCTGGAACTCTCTTTCGGGTTCATGCTTTCCAGCCAACTTTGATCTTCCATAATTTAAATGCAATGTCAATCGTTATCTACTGTCTCCTTGATTCCTCTTCTTTTATTGTTCTTGCTCCTTAACAATGTTTTTATTTCATACTCAGTACCCCCACCCTTGTGACTTAGTGGCTTCATTGCCTTGCTTGGAGTGAAATGATTTTTTAAAAATAATAATAATCTAAGTTGTATATTTACAAGTCTACTATTCGTCCATGTTTTGTATATATATCTACCACATATGGCCTGATGCTATATATTTAGAGATTCCTGATAAAATCCAAAGAAGAATCAGCAATATTATTGGTCCTGAACTAACATCTCTGCTTCAGTCACTTCTCAGCCGCCGTAAATGTAGCTTGCCTGTGCGTTCTCGATAAATACTTTTATGGGAATTGTTCGGGTAAACTCTTCGCTGTGGTACGTAGACTTTATGAATTTAAGCGCAGTACTCAAGGCAAAGGTCTCATCACTTGGGCCGATATAACAGTTAGTTCTATGCTAACAGTTTCTTATGGTTAATTTAGATCAAAATTTCGATTTGGAATGCAGAGTCAAAAAAAGTAGGAGTTGTGGAGGCAAACACTAGATACTATTCCGACATTACCATTTATCAAAGACAAATAAATATACAAAAGAATTTAAACGATCTCACGCTTAGAAGCTATTCACATTCACAAGAATTTCTTCATGTAAAGTGACACTTCGGTCTGGAGGGATAGAAATAGAGGAGAATCTGCAGTGTTATTGGTATTGACCTGGCATCCCATCTTCAATTACTTTCCCACCACCGTAATGTAGCATCTCTGGGTCTTTTCTATAAATACTTTTCATAGCAATTGTTCTGATGAATAATAGTACTTAGACATGATGAATTTGAGCGCAGTACTAGATTGGCGGCAAGGTCTCATCAATTCATAGTTGAATTGGCTAGATATAACCGTTAGTTCTATACTAACAGTTTCTTTTCTCGCACTTCTCGCTTGTAGACTCACTACTGGCTGCATGCGTTCCAGCCAACTTTGATTTTCAAAAATTTAAATGCAATGTCTGATTCTTTTTCTTCTATTGTTCTCTCTTCTTAGTAATGTTTCTTTGTTCTTTTTTTTTCTTATTCTTTCACACTCAGTAACCTATTGTGTCTTAGTGGTTTTACTGTCTTACGTGGAGTGAAATGATTTTTAAAAATACGAATTATCACTTCTTGGTAGCAAGGTAACTTGAGACATTAGATTTGGTATGTTTTAGTGAAATGTTTAAGACATTATGCACATTATATTAAGTAGGTACTAACAAATGTATTTTTTAATCATTCCAGTTTCATTATGATTCAAAAACGAACTTTTTTTTCTATCACGAACTTCACTCTATCAGACCGAATTCCTTGGTCTATATCCGCAAACACATGGGTCACACTAACACACACTGTATCACTTAAAGCATTTAGTTTAAATTTTACTGTTTCCGTTTTCTGTAACTGGCAAAAAGTATAAACCAACCAGGTGTTTCCTCTTTTCTACAAATAACACTGACTCGTCAAGTGCATTCATGTGGACAAAAAAAAATCCTCGAATTCATGAAATTACGCCAATAACTTTTCCTTTCACAAAATACAAATTATTATGAAATATGTTGCATATGTCATGTTAAGCCTGTAGATGCCTCCACCCCGTGGAATATAGAGCCATAACCGCACCACCCGAAGTCTTTCTACTGCGGTTTCCGTAACACGTTTTTACGGATTGAAGTCTCTAGGCCAACGACCAGTTTTGGGGTTTGTTTTTTTTTTTAATTCAGAGTTGTCTTTGCGTCTAGACTGGTTGCCAAATAAAGCTAGAGGTCTCAGTCTGTCCTGCTGTTTAACTCCTTGCTGGGTATAGAAGGTTAGTTTTGTAAAGGCAAACGAAATAGCTTCGACTGGAATTCGTCTTTCATAACTTGACAATCCCGTTTTCCGCTACGTACGCACGCTTTATGCCGCTTTAGATCTTGTAGTTTTATTAAAATGAAGTGATTCTTAATTCGTTGCGGAAGAATCTCTGAAAAAAACATTTTCCTATTTGTTCATTATTTCCTTCCTTCTCCTTAGTAGTATTAGACACAATCCACACTAAGGCCACAGCCTCACCGCGCTATGGCTACAGCCTCACCACACTAGGACCATAGCCTCACAACACTAGAGCTACAGTTTCACCACTCTAGGGCCACAGCCTCCCTACACTGGAACCACGGCTTCACCACACTAGGCCTCACCGCGCTAAGACCACAGCCTGAATTCGCTAGGGCCACAGCCTCACAACACTAGGGCCACAGCCTCACCACGCTATGGCTACAGCCCCACCACACTAGGCCACAGCCTCACAAAACTAGGAACAGAGCCTCACAACACTAGGGCCACAGTTTCACCACTCTAGGGCCACAGCCTCCCTACACTGGAACCACGGCTTCACCACACTAGGGCCACAGCCTCACCACGCTATGGCCACAGCCTCATCACACTAGGCCACAGCCTCATCACACTAGGCTACAGCCTTACCACGCTCGATGTTGCCGCTGTGGTTTCCGTCACAAATATGTTTTCATGGCGTAGAGTTGTTAACTTCACGTCCAACTACTTTTGAATTTAAAGTTGTCCTTCTCATAGAATGGTTGCCAACCAACGCTAAACAGAAAAGTCTGCAATTTACCCATGGCTAGGAGGGAGAAGGGATGGATTCACACCTTTCCAAAGTTATTTGTGCGTAAGTAAATGCAGTGGGTTGGACTGAAATTCGAAATTCCCACGCCAATAACCACTACGCCACGCACATTAAAGTTATGAAATATAGCTTCATTACATTCCTAAAAATGCAGGGAAAATGGTCAACTCATTCTATACTTCTAGGAATTATATGGATCTTTTTTAATTGTTTCACCCCAAGCAAGACGATAATGCCTCTAGAGCGCAGAGCGGGGGTACAGGGAGTAAACGTGAAAGAGAATAAGAATGTGGGAGGAATGGGGGAGGATTGAGGAAAGGACAAAAAAAGAACAGGATTCAAGAAGACAGAAAATGGTGATTGGCGTTGCGTTTAAATCTTCGAAGATTGTAGTTCACTGGGAAGCAAGAAATCGGAAAGGAGTTCCACAGGTGAGAAGGGCGAGGAAAGAAACTGTTAGAGTAGAAGTGGCGGTTGCATCTAGCGAGTTCAATAGTAAAATGGTAAGACCTACTTGCCAATCTAGTAGCACGCTGAGATTCATGTAGTCGGTGTATGAGGGATAAAAACTCATCAGAGTAGTTGCCGTGAAAAAATTTGAAGAAAAGACGTAGGCAAGCCACGTCCTATCGGTGAGAAAGTGACCATTGGGTTTAAAATTTAAAAAAAAAAATAACAGCATGCTCAAGGTGGGGCTGAGGACACCAACAATTAAGAGGTGGTTCCATGCTCCAATCTCTCGATCAGAAGCCTTGCTGCCGGATGTATTTATCGTCATACCCAGGACAACTATTGGGGAAGAGCAAGGGAACCAATAGCTACCTGTGCAGAAAATGGGGTTCAGATTCTAACAAAGATATTTTCTGTTCTCCCCCTTCATCTATGGGTTAAATATCAATGAAAATGTGGTTGTCAAACCTTATTTGGAAAACAGTATCAGGAAGAGGCAAGTTTCTGGGACACGTAATGAGAAAGGAGGGCCTGGAGAATCTGATACTCACAGGTTGAATAGAGGGAAAGAGAAACAAGGAAAAGCAACGCATGAAATACACGGCGGGCTTAAATTAGTGGATGAAGAACGTAGTTCCTAGCAGAGGGACGAAACTTATTGAGAGCTACAAGGGATAGGGTGATGTGGAAAACCATGATGGCCTACGTTCTGAAAGGACATGGCACATAAAAAGAAAAGAGGCCACTATCTTCCCCAAAGAACAAATAACATCAGTTTGAAATTAAATAGAATAGGAAGCTGTGGAGAACCATGATCAACTCTGAAGAGACATGCATTTTAAAGCTAGACGAGATATTCTTGTGTCCCCAGACGTATTCCTAATGTCGTCAAGCAGCTGTGCGTCCCCCCCCCCTGTGCTCACAGAAAACCACTTTCCCTTACGAGTCTGAACAGCAGGTTCTTGCACCGGTTCCTTTTTTATAACTAACGTGGCAGATGTGGGTATATTTATGTTTTTCTCAGTGTAAAGAAACACCGACTTCACGGCACTCTTTGTTTCGGTTTCGAAATCTAAACGACACTTTGGGGAACGGGGATTTATTATATATGGTTTCGGTGGTGTTATCATTGTAGAGTTTCAAAATGAGATGGGGATCTTTCTTTTTGTCAATTATTACCCTATCATGTCAACAAAGTATGACATCCTTACAATGGATCAGCTGCCGTCAGCAATTTTTTTTTTTATTTTGCATAAATTAATTTTTATTATGATTACTTAGAAAAACATTTGTATTTGCTCCTGCTATACATTTACAGAGTGCGAATAAAACCGAAAGAAGAATCTGACGTGACATCTCTCTTTCGTTTCCCACCGCCGTAATGTAGCTTACCTGTGCCTTTTCTGCAGATACTTTCATTGTTCTGACAAATATTCCTCTATGGACCCCAGACTTTAGGAATTTAAGCGCAGTACTCGATTGGCGGCAAGGTCTCATGATTTTACAGTTGAAATGGATAGATATAACTGTAAATTCTATGCTAACTGTTTCTTTTATTGCACTTCTTCCTTGTGTAACACTTTTTCTGCTTCTTGCTTCCTATCAACTTTGATCTTCAAAAATTTAAATGCAATGTCAATCGTTATCGTCTATCTTCCTAATTCTTGTTCTTTTATTATTCTCTCACTTTAATATCATTTTTTTTCTCATATTAACTAATACTCAGTAACTCTTAGTGGTTTTATTACCTTGCTTGAGGTGAAATGATCTTTAAAAAATATTTCGTAGAGATTAGCTTATTTCGACACATAGACTAGTGGTTGTACGTTTAGCGCTCCCACTACAAGATCCGGATTTGCATCTCATCTTGATAATGACCACCTAGAGGAACGATCTCAACATTCAACACTCATTGTGAAGAGCCATGCCACCGGTTGACTAATGCCTTGTGAAATTGAGTATACAAAACTGTTCAGAAGCTATCAATTGTTGTGCTAGCACTTTGTCCTAAGTCATCGTGAGCGTGTTGGCCTTATTCAACTCGCAATCACCTCAGATTGTAGCCTAAAGTTCGTTCGGCATAGTTTCAGAATAAACCACTGGTTGATTCAGTGGGGGTTGAAGAAGCATAAATATGCCTGAGCAGGTGTCTGCAACAGGGATTTCTTGCTGTCATGACAAACGGTTACAGCCGAAAACGAGCAGACAGATGTTATTATTAGCCGTTAACTTATTTAGCAGTTTTTCTTTTTTTTAGATTTTTTTCTACGGTAATTTCCCCAGGTAAACCTTTTAATGGTAGTAATGGTAATAGTGATATTAGCTGTTTCCTTACAGGGAAACGTTTGGCATTTATTGACATCACAGCTAATGCTACTATCGGTTGAAATTTATAAAATATTTCCATTAAAACAATTTTCCAGGAAATTAGGTTTCTCAAGACCATTTTCTAGTATTGATGGGGGTTTACTTAATAACCTTTTGTTCAAAGTAGGGTACAATGATAACCACTTAGTTATACCATTTTCTCTTCGAGTTACATATGTTATCCATTTTACTTGTTGCTGCTGTTGGTAGTCATCAAGTCATATGGTTTCTATTATTTGCTACAGATCTTCGTTTGTGATTCTGTAGCGTTAGCCCACGACATCCGAAGAAGGAAGGTCCTCCCTATACAGACTTAATTCGCTCAAAACCATTTTTAACCATTGACCTGAGAAAGAGGTTGTGTGCAGCTGACAGTTTAGATATTTCAAGTGCGGCGCAATGCATGCAATCCATATGAAAATCTCGGGCGAGGTTCTGTTTGGTCTAGGATCCTGACAACATACTCGAACTTGCTAAAATCTTCCAGACAATAAAATGAATACTATGTCTGTAATAAATGACACGGAACAGAGTATCCCAAATTAGGCTTTATTCCGCGTAATAGAACAGTTATTATAAACAAAGCTATTTATATGAAGTCATAGGGGCTCCTCGGGGCGGTGTAATGGTTAGCTAGCTTGTCTCGCTAGAACAATTGCGACTGAGTAGTGAGTTCGATGCTCACTGGGTGCCCCCTACTTTCGACCTTGTGCCACATCTAAGCTACGCTATGAATCCAGGGTCCATTTTGACGATAGGCAAGGTGGAAAGAGAAGAAATGTTCGTCACTATCTCCCCTGCTTCTAGAAATAATTAGTGGCTGTTAGTCAATCAATATTAAGGAAAGATTATATCCTGGCAGGATTTATTTCAATTTTTTAAGTATCTCCTTTATAACCTTAAGGAAATCAGCAAGAGATTTACTCATAAGTTAAGAGGTCGGGAGATCTACGCGCTCACTCCGATCGATGTAAAGGAATTTAGATTTCATTTTCTGGTGTATCTGTACTAGATTCAGTCTTGTTGGGATCTATTTATACGAAGGCACAGTCCATTTTGACGATAGGCAGGATCGTAGCGAAGAAATGTTCACCACAATGTCCACCACAAATACAAAATGAAAAGTGAAACATTTGAAATAACCTACCAACAAAGTTATAAAGAAATTTTAAGTAGGCACTTTTAAATACAGATATTAGAATAATGTTCCATTTCACCTTAAGAGTGCTTCACTGTTGTGTAATAGTGAAAGATGTCTTTCAGAAACTAAGCAACGTATCAAGAACTAATAAATTGTCTTTACAAAGAAAAATGTACTGAAATGTTATGCAATATAAAAAATCCAATATGGCACTGAATGCTAAACAATCTCCTCACAACTAAAGATAAAGTGAAAGAGTTATCAGAATATTGAGAAAAACATGGAGTGTTCATATGAGCAATGAGGAAATTTTAAAGATAATAGTGCCGCTTGCAATCGCGAAGGAACGGTTGAAATTACAAGAATACAAAATAAGAAAAGAGTGCTTAGAGAATTTTACACTCATAATGACATACTGAAAGCAAAAGAAGCTGCGTGTAACGAGTTTGCGTGAATGGATATCAAGAAGGACATAAAATGAATGTTAAAGGGTCACAGAATACTTAGAGACACAAAAGAGAGGAGGTTATGGACAGTCATGATCAACCCTGAAGGAATAATATAAAAGAAGAAGCCGGATGTTCGACTTCCGGTGCCTGTTCGTATAAGTGAGCGAAACAAAATCCTTCGTTTGATTCAACCTTCAAGTAAATTCAAACTGATTTTATGTCTTACGAGTTGTAAGTTATACAGAAGCCGTATGTTGTATAAAAGCAATGTTAGCAGACATTGCCTGCAGTAATTTAAAGAGAGTCACAGGCGTGACAAATTTGACTACAAGTCGGGAATTTAGTTACTTTTGAAAGCAAATTGGGGACAGCTTTTAAAACGAAACAAATGACGCAATTTCGATTAACCGCGTTACATAGAACGATTACTTCGTTACTTATTTCATAATTTATCTAAACTCGTAAATTGATTAGTGTGTTACTTAAATGTGAGTTTTTCAAACATTATAAGGTATGCTGAACGCATCAAATGACATAAACTTCAAATAATGCAAATTTATTATTATTTATTACGAATTTGAATTTAATTTAATTAAAATTATTGCGCCAACATTTCAGCACCTGATGCGTTTTGCAAGTTAGTCCTTTTATGACAACACACATCCCTACCTTTTTTTTTTTGTTTCTCCCCAATATTATCTCTCTCCTGCAAGACTTCCATCGAAATCTTTTCTTTAAGATGCCATGGCTTTGCGGACGTCGTGCGCGTTCCTTTTTCATTGGCAAATGTTCATCTGAAGATGAAGATGACATTGAATAATTCATCTGAGAAAAAATTGTTGCCTTTTTTGTCTTCAATGAAACACAGTTCTTCTTAAAGTTATCTCCAATTGATAAAAGGTTACACAAATGTAAAAACAGTTTTAGTTGTCAATACTATAAGTGAAAGATAGCTATAAAAAGAGACTTGATTATTTACGACTAATTTGCTTAAATAATGCACTGACCATTGTTTGCGTCACCTGGCAATAATTATAAGTAAAATGAAGCACGAAAATAAGTATCCAAGTAATCATTAAGTTCTCTGAATATCGATGCCCTTTTGAAAGCACAACGCTACTAAGTTTCAAATTTCGCTACTTGGGGCTTTGGAGTATACTTTTGAAAGCCCAAAAGTTAAACACGTATTTTTTATGTTAGATCCCAAAATTGAAACTAGTGGTATTTAAATCTAGCAGTCTTTCAAAATTAGTTCAATATGGTAAACCAGGGCCATCATTGGCCTTGGACAACTGATGCTGTCAAAAGAAATTTTGACTTCAACCACTTTCCCACCGCCGTGACGTGGCTTCCCTCTGTCTTTTCTCTGAATGTTTTCATGGCAATTGTTCTAACGAGATCTTCTTCATTGGAACCTCAACTGCATGAATTTAAGTGTGATGCTAGATTGGCAACAGGGTCTAATCGTTTTACGGTTGAATTAACTAGATGTAACCGTAAGTTCTATTCTAATAGTTTCTTCTCTCGGATTTCTCGCTTGTGAAAATTTCTTTCGCTTTCTTGGTTCTCTGCCACCTACAATCTTCAAAACTTTAAAGGCAACATTAGTCACCATTCTAAGTATTCTGTGACCCTTTAACATTCATTTTATGTCCTTCTTAATCACGCAGTCGCCTTTCTAGAACCTATTCTTTTATTGACCTTTTACCTCACTAAAGTCTTTCCATCCTCTTTCACTCCCAGTAACTTCTTGCGTCTTAGCGGCATTGTAGCCTTTCTTGAGGTGAAATGATTAGAAAAATGAAAAACAAGGGAAAAAATGCAAAAAAATGGAAACTTCTTTTTTTTCGGGTCGTTTAAGTTAATATAAGAATGTAACATTTATCAAGACTGCCATCCATTTTTTATCCTTACATACTTTCTTTAAAAAGTTGAACATTGACTTTTTCCGTTTAACTCATATGGAAGCTACACATCAAAGCGACGAACATAACCATATTAATATAAATAAATGACTAAGTTTAACAAACATACTCACAAAAAAACGCAGAGTCAAAATGATGTTTTTTCTCTTGACATGGCTATTACTGTACATGTATTCTTCGGGGACATTTGTTAAACTTTGCCAAATTATTCTTGTAAATAAACAATCTACTAAATAAATAATGTTTAACATTTTGGTTGACGATAACCGGTTAGTATTTTTTGTTTGATTTTGTTATAATTTTTGTTATATTTTCGATTCACCACTTTACGGGGAGTAATTTTTTTTTTTTTTATAATTGCTCCAACAACTTTGTTTTAATATATGTGTATATATTATATGAATATATATTTATAAAATATCGTTTTTTTTTTTAAGATATAATTCCATATTTACCGATACTCCAAATTCAAACGGTA
Source organism: Acanthosepion pharaonis (assembly GCA_903632075.3). NCBI lineage: Eukaryota > Metazoa > Mollusca > Cephalopoda > Sepiida > Sepiidae > Acanthosepion > Acanthosepion pharaonis. The sequence goes on along the minus strand of CAHIKZ030005053.1, from coordinate 968,569 downwards.
GGGAAAACTTTAGCCTAGACTATATTTGAACCCGGTATACGTAGGTTTCGACTTTTCAAATGACTTTCTATTGAAAGCGTTCTCAGCCATATTTACCAAGAAACATTTTTTTGCATTAAATAACTAAAGTGCACTGACTAAATAGACTGATCCACTCGTAAAAAAGAGGGAAACATTTTTTTCGGAGAATAATTTTTGCGCTCATTAGATCTTTCTGAAGACGCAAGATTTGTCAGAAACGAAAAATATTGATTTTTTAATTGTTTTTTTAATACAAACACAGTGTAAAATCGATTCTTGGATTTTTACAGAGTTATCTGGACTTGATGATTTTTTTCAGAAGAACATTGGAGGATAATACCTATACATGTTGCGATAGATAAATTGTGAGTTTTGTTACTCAAAAATGAAAATTTTAAAATATATTTGCCAAAATTACACATAAATATCTCGAAATACTAAAGAGCAAATCTATTCAATAAAATCGCCATTGGCTTCAAACACGGCTTCCAGAAGCTTCGGAATCTCCTGCAACTGAACGGACTCCTTGTTTAAATTGGTGAATGCTGCCATACTCCTTGCCTTCAGTTCATCTTTGGTGTTACAAGCAGTTTTGTTGGTCTCTCCCTCAAATGCCATCCCATTTTATAATCAAGGGGATTGCAGTCTGGGGAGTTAGGTGGGCAGAAGTAAGGGGTGATTCGGTCGCAGAAACTGTCTGAGAGCCATGACTGGGTTCTTCTGCTTGTGAGTTATGGCGCAGAGTCCTGTTGCCAGACATGGGTTCTTCTAGCAGTCACCCTATATACCTAGGGCAGCACTACCACCTCAATGCACTTGGTGTAGTGATGATTATGAGTCCCTCACCAACAAATTCGGCAGTTATTTTCTTATCAGAACGATCAGAGTGAGTTTTCCGATCTGCTCTGCTTTCGTAAACTCTTTCCGAATCCTCTCACTATCCTCAAGATTGACACCCAAACAATCTGAAATATTCGTATTGGAGCTTCCGGAGAGAATGCCAAACGGTACAATACGTTTCCAAATTTCTGCCATCATAATGCTCTTTTTCTCACAAACGGTGCCCAACTGACCCTACTATATTGTGTAGTCGGCAAAATCAAAAACAAACAAAGCGCATACGCGATATTAAAAATATAAAATGGCGCACTACGTATATCTTAAATTATGCATAAACAGATATATACCTCTATTAATTTATGTAATCTTTTGTTCTTTAATTAAAAATGTATATATCGATTTGTTTATTCGCTATTCTTAATTAAAATTAATCTTTTTGTGAAAAAATTTAAAAAGAAAATTTCATCTGAAAAACAATTCTTTACCTTTCTATATTTCTGAGATGAGGTATTGTAACTCTTTACACTATTTAAATCATTTGGACTGTTGTTTTCATCTTTATTGCCATATTCACGACGTTTCGGCCGTTGTACACCCCGAGGTGATTTACGTTGGAATTTCGAACCAAACCTATGCAGGGTGAATAGATTGTTCTAATTCCATGCGCCATGCCTACTGAATGTCTCAGTTTCAGTTAACTTGGAGAGTTGAGATTTTAAAAGGAGTTAGCTGAAACTTAGATATTCAAAAAAGGCATGGCCCATTGAATTATAACAAACTAAACCTGGGTACTAAATAAAGGCTTCGGTTCGAAATGCCAACGTATATCTCATGAAGAAGATCGGAGCGTTCAACGGCCGAAACGTCCGGAATGTGGCAATAACGATGCGCACAACAGTGCGAATGATGATAATAGTGTAAATAGAAAAATACCTTCTTTAAGATACGTATATATCCGTTCGTTCTTTGATTAAAAATGCACATATCTGTTTGTTCTTTAAATCCTCTTGGGGGAAAAAAGCAAGTCTAATTTTTATACGCAGATATTAATGCCATAAGCACAATTTAAATAACTCTCTAAAAAATCAAGGACCGATTCGACATATTGTATTGTATTGTTTGTCTGAACAGGACCCCTTTTCTGAATGATAGAAAATTCATATTTTCGATTTCTAAAAAATCTCATGCCTTGAGAAAGGTCTAATGAATGATAATTTGAAAAAAAATATTCCCCAAAAAACATTTTCCCTATCTTTACAAGGGGACCGCTGTATTGAAATAGTTCAGGCAAAAAAAATTACCATCTGTCCCTTTGCACTACTTAGAGCAACGACATTTCCAGCCAATGATGTGTTCAGATAAGTTCTGTTTGATAAGTGGCTGATTGTGGCGGCAATATGTCTGTTACAGAGTACTAACAAAAAAGAAATATCTTAGGGGAGGGGGCGTCTTGAAAAAAAGATTATTATTTTCGATCACTCAGAAAGACAGAATTTAAACCCGAGACAACATTAAAAATAAAATGTCGATCCGACCGGAACAAATAAAACGGGAATCCTCAGATGCTTAGTCCCTATTCATAGAGATAGAGTTTTGGGGTGAGGAGTCAAAAAGAGATGTGGATCAGCAGAACAATAACCTTTGCAGTGCATTAAGAAAAGAAAAGGCTAGATTTTGAGAAAACCCCTTGACCAACAAAGAACTTCGAAATAACATGAAAGCTTAAAAACAGATGATTTTGAATATGTTTATTTGAAACAACCAGACCAAATTTTTCTTCATAATTCGAAGACGACTCACTCTCTTCTATTATATTTTAACAAGGTAGACTTACTTCTGAAAGTTTTCCATGAACGACAATCATTCTGCAACTCCTTTCATTCAACAAACGGACGCTGCTGCTACTCTGTTCATCGATCAATCCTCGAACGGTTCTACAAAATTTGACAACACTTCACTGATATTTTACACTCTATAGCAAGGACTTTTATAACTCCCTGCTTTCTTATGATCATTTTTATATCTAGTTTAATTTCTCCAGAGGCTCAAAAAATATTTTCACTTACACCCATCTTCGGTATCATATAAAAATATTGTAAATAAACAATTTCTTACTGCTTCAATTTCAACCTAAGAGTTCTTATTTATCAGGCTTGATATTGACAACACACACATACATACATACGTAATAGCTGACAATGCATATACTAGGGCAGATAGCCTATACCTATTGCAGACGCTCTCGCTCAGGCACATTTGTGTTGCGCTCAAAACTCACAGAGCTCATCTGTAGTTTATACTGTAACTATGCGGAGCAGACCTTAGTTACAGTTTCTGGGAGAGAACGTGTTATCTAGCGTGATCAACAATTTGAACAAGGTCAGCATGCTCAAGCCCTCAAGCACGATGACTTATGGCTTCCTGCTAGCACAGCTATCGACGGCGCACAAGAGTTACGTATACACAATTTCATTCACAAGTGATGGTTTTCAGGCACTTTCCAAATGTGCCGCACGCTGGATCCGGTCCGATAACATCCGCCTTCCTGACAAATCGACCATGGTGAGGTTCGAACCTTGGTCACATGGTCAGAAAGCGAATATTCTAACCACTGATTATGCATATATATATATATATATATATATATATATATATATATATATATATATATTTCAGTCGAATCCATTACATTCACTTACGTGCTAATACCCTTGGGAAAGATGTGAATCCTCTTCTTCTTCCTCCAGCTATGGGTAAATAGCAGGACAGACTGGGTTCTATAGCCTTGGATAGCAACTGATCTAGGAGAAGGACAACTCTGAAATCAAAACCTGCGGAGGGTCCTTTGGGGACCTTGTGGCACGTAGTGCACCAGGTCTCTGTATTCGGCCCTTGAAAAAGAGTGGATGGTCCTGAACGAAACTTTCACCACTATAATCAAATCTCATGTGTTGTTGTCGGGCTGTCAGTTTCCTGGGAACTGATCTGCTTGACCCTCATACGTCGAATTCGACCGGAGAGTCGAGTATATATATATATATATATATATATATTGTTAAATATAACGGACAATTTTTTTTTATTTTCACCTGCAATTAAAGTAAACATACGAATATTAGAACTGATTTTTATTTACATTTCCGAGTGGTGCTGAAAAGTTGTCGGTCTGAGCCACTTTCCAAAATCAGATGAAACATCAATATTTTCATAATCTATCTTGTTTGGTCAAGGCGTGCATATTCCACTAGCACTTTATACATACATGCATATATATATATATATATATATATATATATATATATATATATGCAGGTAGTATCAAAACTACTTTTACAAACTTGGGATCGGGCTCCTCACACCAAAACAAGGACAAAACTCCATATAAATATATGCTTTAAAATTGCCCAACATTTGGATATTTTTTTATTAAGCTGTTCCGCGATCTAAGCTTTCGGCTCACATGAGCCATCTTCAGAGTGGTTATACGGACATTTAAACAAAATTAAAACTGAAGCAACTATACGAAGCTTAGAACGACTCATGATCAAACATAATAGACATTCGTTGTCTGTTATGTTTAACAATATATGATTGAATAATGATCTGCTGCTGCCCCATATATATATATATATATATATATATATATATATATATATATATATATATATATATATATATATATTATGCTCCAATAATCTATTGCCCACTTTTTGGCAAAATTCTGCTGGGTTAAATATGACCTTAAAGTTTAGTAACTTTTACGTATTTTGATAGGTGAGTTTGTGTTGTATTTTACATTTAATTTAATATAATATAATATCTATAATATAATATAGCATATATATTATAATCGCCATCGTTTATTTGTTTTCGTAAAGTCATTTTAACACAAGGTACATCTACGATGAGGGAAAGTGCGCAGGATGACGCCATGGGAGTGAAGCAGGGTGATGTAACTTAGACGCCCAGAAGAGGTGTGGACGCGTGTATCAACAAAATAAGCCACCAAATTTTGCTTAGCAAATCATATTTGGGCTTATTTTTCGGTCTACAGGGCATGAAAAAGTATAAACTTAAAAGGGATTAATATTGTGCAAGGTTTTAGGGTTCCCGATATGAAATCTTACAGAAATATTTTCAATTTTTAAGATATATATATATATATATATATATTTCTAAAGAATTAATGACTATTATTTTTCAACGCGACTTATTTTTATTAAATCAAAAATTATTTTTTGAGGATACCCCTATTTGAGCAGAGACTCGGGTCATTATAAACTATTTCGTCTATATATATATCCCAGAAATACAACACACATAACACAATTAAAATGAGAACAAATGTAGTATAATTCCATGTACGTAACAATTAATTCAAAATAGGGCTCAAAACAAAGCAGAGCTAAGTATCATTTATTTTAGGATATTAAAACGAAAACACGTTTAAAAAGATATGTAGCGATTTTAGCATGTTTTTATTTTAATATCCTAAAATAAATTATATATATACAGACATGTATGCATATATATATATATATATATATATATATATATATATATATATATATATATATATATATATACACACACACACACATATATATATATATATATATATTAAAGACATTTTTTATGTTTAACATTCTTTTTTTATAGATACAAGTATTTAAGTAAATAACAATTGTTTATAACAATAATTTTTCTTAAATACTTGTATCTATATAAAGAATGTTAAACATAAAAATGTCTTTTAATCCCATTTCTTAATATATATATATATATATATATATATATATATATATATATATATATATATATATATATATATATATATACAGACATTTATATATATGCATATATATATATATACAGACATATATACACGCATATATATATATACAGAGAAAATATATATATATATATATACATACATATATATATACATGTGTATATACGTATATATATATATATATATATATATATATATATATATATATATATATATATATATATATATATATATATATATTAATGCATATTTGTAAATATCTTTCGTTAAATATGTCAGATAAGGAAAAATTAATTATTTTTTTTTAGTTGTTCCAACGTTCTTACATTTTACGTTTTGGTGGGATTAACGAAGTGCAAAAATTGCCCATATTGTCTATTGGCTTTTGGCCACTTCTTTAAACATTATCAGGGGAGGGATGCTTTGTTCATTTCTCCCCATGTGTTAACTTAGGAGGTATTTTTTGTGTTGCTTTTATATATATATATATATATATATATATATATATATATATATATATATATATTCGAAGTTTTTATGCACAAATTAATTATCATCGGAGTGTGGACTGACTCAGTACGTGATGATAGCTTTGTGCATGAAACTCTCAGTATAAGGATATATATATATATATATATATATCACATTGAGTGAAGGTGTTAATAAAATAGTGCATATTTGTTTCGACGTTCAAATACGCATTTTTGTCACAGCAACATCCATGTTCCAATGTAACAGTTAATAATTGATATTTATTGCTCTACAACTTTTTACATTTGGTTATATATATATATATATATATATATATATATATATATATATATATATATATATATATATATATATATATTATATATTTTGTATTCTGTTCCTGTGTCAGTCTTATATTTGCGTGCAATAAGTTTATATATATATATATATATATATGTATATATGTGTGTGTGTGTGTATTAGCATGTGAATGTGTTTGTCGTGTCATCTGTTCCTCTTGCTTATGATTTGTAATGTTCTTGGATGCTTTTCACAACAGCGTCGAATTTATTGGATAAATTGAAACTTAGCTATGAATATTATATATATATATATATATGTGTGTGTGTGTGTGTGTGTGTGTGTGTGTGTGTAATCAACTAACGGTTTATATTTAGAATATACCGTCATGCTTTTTCAATTTTCTTGTACTTGTATTCTGATTGGTCGTCATAGGTTACGTAACAAGGTTTCCATATTGAGTGTGTTTGATTTGGTTTTGAATTTTAAAAAAAAACTCTTTATTTCGCAATCAACACCATCACTTGATAAGACACTAGAAGTGTTGAAACAAAATGGCTATTTTTGTAGTGATGTTATAACATGCTTATGTTATAATTTTTTAATAAATAAATATATATATATATATATATATATATATATATATATATATGTATATTAAAAATGGTGCAGTATATATAATATTATAAAGAGGTAATCATACAAAAGAATTAATCAATAAAGTTAATGTAATTAATGGCGAAATTAGAAATTCATTTAGAATTAATTGCATTAACTTTACTGATATATATATATGCTTGTATATATATATATATATATATATATATATATATATATAGATAGATAGATAGATAGATAGATAGATAGATAGATAGATAGATGTTAGTTTATATGTTTTAGTAAAGTCTTTTTAACACAAGGTACATTTACGATGAGGGAAACTGCGCAGGATGACGCCGTGGATGGCAGTATTACAAAACTAGGATGTAACTTAGCCGCCCAGAAGAGGTGTGGGTTTGCTTATCAACAAAATAAGCCAACAAATTTTCCTTAGTAAATCATATCTGGACTTAGTTTTCGGTTTACACGACATAAAAAGTATACTCTTAAAAGAGATTAATGCCAACGTTCAAAGTTTAGTGTTCCTAAATTTAGATTTCTATCGTTTTCTGTTATTTTTATTGTTATTGTTATCCCACAAAGGATATACGTTGTATAACCCTGGATGTAATATATCGTAGACAATTCCGAAATTAGGGCACTTTCAATACATTTACCGTAGTAGATTCTTATAATTATTAAGAATAAAATTGAAAGTTCACTAATTTCGAAATTTTTTACAGTAAATTGAGGTTCAGGTTAATCCACCATATTTCCTTTCCTGACAAAAACTACTGCTAATGCAATGTAGGATAGCCGTAAATAGAAAAAAAAGTGGGGATAGAAAATTGAATGATGTCAACTAGGTATACCGGAAGTTAAATTAAAAGTTAACGTTACGCCTCCCCGTATCGTTTTCGATGCAAAATTGTAACCAGCGTTTATTACATTTCTCTATTCCCTATATAACAGACTGATTCCATCGCTAAAAACATTATTAGTCTGAAAAAGTTCCTTGTGCAGTTGAAACACGTTAGTTTTTTTTTTTTTCATTTTTTTCATTCATTTACCAACTTTACTTTATTATATACATTAGTATATCATATCTACCATATGTGTGTGTGTGTGTGTGTGTGTGTGTGTGTGTGTGTGTGTGTGTGTGTGTGTGTGTGTGTGTGTGTGTGTGTGTGCCTACGTTTTTTACAGCAAGGTTCACCTTGTACGAGATCCTGGAGCCACTCGAGGTAGAGGGTTACGTTAAGGGGTAGTTTTTACTGCTAGGGGGGGGGAGATAACGGTGAGACTATATCCGAACACTACGAACGGGGTTGGGTGCAGGCTAATTGAGGGTCCCTGGGAGTGCTATATGACATTCGCTATCTTATCAACATTTGCTTTGTTCTACCGACGTTACAAATTAAACTAAGCACAATTGACTATTAAAAAATTAAACATTTCTTGCGGATTTTAATGTCGTTCTGGGTCTTGCTTTATTCTTCCTCCAAATCCCTGAATTTCTTTTCTTTATGCTAAGTCTTGAAAAACACTATATAAAATTCACTGTTTTTTATCCATAATAAGTGATATGCATCAGTTTATATGCGTGAAAGACCGAGTAAACATATATATATATATATATATATATATATATTTATATATATATTATATATTTAGTTGATTGATCCCAACTAAATATGTGTTATACCTGACGTACCTATTCTATTATTAATAGACTCTCCCACACATAATAAGTAGTAGTAGTAGTAACGGTAGACAGTTCGGCTCAGTGGTGTTGAGTGAGTCAGTCGATGTCGGACACTAGAGTATCATCCATCACAACTAGATTTGCTGCGTCATTAACTCTTATTTCAAGTTCCTAAGGTTTTGTACGTCGAACCTAATTTAGGACGACTTATTGAAATACAAGACTCCACTGTGAAAACTACTCTACAACAATATGTTAGCTCTATCACTGATATTGAGCGCTTTCCAATAAGTACCGCGCATATATAATATATAAATAATATATATAAAAATTACACATATATATATATATGTATATATATACATACATGCACATTTCACACACACACACACACACACACACACACACACACACACACACACACACACACATATATATATATATATATATATATATATATATATATATATATATATATATGCATATATAAATAAAAAGAAAGAACAGTAAGATATATAATCCGGTGTTCTTATGGATATTTTTATTTTTACAAAATAGTGCTAAATGTAAATTTACAGAGCACTAATATTATAAATTAATTGATTTAAAATATGTTTTTTTTCGTTTTTTTCATATTTTAAATCAATTAATTTATAATATATATATATTATGAAATAAATTAAATCCAACAATTATTCTATTATTTTATATTTTCTGTTTATACGCTATTTTTATGGATATAATTTATTTAAGTAAATGCTCTGTTTTTAATTAAACAGTATCAATTACATTTAACGGCCTGAATGTTCAAGAAATTTTGTAGAAAATATACGTTCTCCAACAGGAATCAAACATATAACCTTTATGGAATCGAACCTGTAACCCATATAGCCTGACGTACTGTTGCCATTCAGCCATAGAGAAGCGTCTGGTTAAAGTACAAGTAGAAATGATCGATCGAGAAAACACGTCGAAAGTGTGTGTTTATAAACAGTAATTCGGACTTTGCAAACGAAACGATTCTCCGTGAATGAATGGTGACTGCACATCAAGCTATATTACGGTTGCCATAAGGGTTTCAGGTTCGATTCCTGTCGGAGAACGCACGAAATTTCTCAAACATTCAGGCTGGTAAATGTAATTACTACTGTTTAATTAAAAACTGAGCATTTACTTAAATAAATTATATCTATAAAAATAACGTAGAAACTGATATATATCAAATATATACGCATGATCCAACCAAATGTACTATAACTTCTTGAATTATTTTAACATTTTTTCAGAAACATGCATTTATTTTTATTTAATATTTAATTCAAACCATTCATCTGTTTGGTTAGTCAATAAACATTAATACTTTTAATTTTAACTATTAATCTTTTTTGCAAGCTAATAAACATTACATTTATTGTCATTTAAAGAGTGAGTACATTTTGTGGCACACCCTGTATATATATATATATATATATATATATATATATATATATATATATATATATATATATAGATAGATAGATAGATTACTTCAAACAATGATTATTAGTGTATACTCATATGTGAAATAGACGTCACATTTCTATTTTCAACTGTGGGTGTTTCTGTCTATCGGTTTGCGCATTTATAAGAGTATCCACTATAACATTTAATAAAAATGTCAGACTAGCATACATATATATATATATATATATATATATATATATATATATATATATATATAATATAAATTTATATATGAATAAAGGCAAAAAAGAAAACTTTTCTTTCCCAATGTATTTCGTCGTCATGTGTGTGCGCGTGCATATATGTATGTCCGAATAAATGTACACACACACACAATATATATATATATATATATATATATATATATATAATGAACGCAACACACGCATATCTACACGCATACTACAATGCATTCATACGCTTTTTCTAACAAGTTTACAAACACGATTTTAAATGAGACTCGGAAAAAAAGAAAGAAAGAAAGCAATTCCATTAAGGAAGAATTAAATAAAATGAAACAAAAATATAAAATTAAATGAAAAGAAAAAAAAACACTATTAAAAAAGAAATAACCTCTATTAAGAAAGAAAGAAAAAAAGAAAGTAAGAACCTCTATTAAGAAACTCTACTAAGAAATAAAGAAACTCTATTAAGAAAGAAAGAAAGAAAGAAAGAAAGAAAGAAAGAAACTCTAATAAGAGAGGAAGAGAGAAACTCTATTAAGAAAGAAAGAAAGAAAGAACATCTATTATGAAAGAAACTGTTAAGAAAGAAACTCTAATAAGAAAGAAACTATTGAGAAAGAAAGAAAGAAAGAAAGAATGAAAGAAAGAAAGAAATTTTATTACGAAATAAAGAAAGAAAAGACAAAAATTACAAGAGACAGAAAGAAAGACGGAAAGATATAAAAATTTTAAGCTATCTATAGAGAAAACATGTTTAAATTGAAATAAAAGCAGATATAAAGAAAATAGAGAAATCGACAATTTAAATAAATATATAAATTTACAAAGAATTTTGAAAGAAAGAAAGAAAGAAAGAAAGAAAGAGAGGAGAAAGAGAGAAAGAAAGATGGATGTCGGGACATTTCCAAACAGTAGGTAGGAGGAACTATAGAATTTAGAATGGTAGAGGGTGAAGCAAGCTAGTTAATTCCTATGTGGTGGTCGCTGTTCTGGTCTGAAGTCTAGTCGACCAGTCTTCCCAGAATTCGTCTGTTTCAAGCCGGGTCCTGAAGGCGCTTACGCACTCCAGAAAGCCCTTATATATTCTTATTTCTGGCTGACTTTTCGTCTGGCTGGCTGTTCGCCTGACTGATACTCGTGTGCTCAGCATCAACTACTTGCTACCAAGTATTTTATCAGGACGCATCCAGTTTACAAACGAAGTTGCCGAAAATGTGGCTTCGCGTTCTACTGATCAATGCGTCACTGCTGATTCTATTTGCCTTGACCACAAAGGCTGAGGTTAGTTTAAAATGTATTTTTAATTCATTTTTTTTCTTTCAAATGTATTCTGAATTCATTTTTCTTCTTTTTTTTTTATTAAGAATTTAAAATATTAACAAATATATTTTGTTCAGCGAAACGCTACACAATACACTTTCAACTATATTTTCTGGAATAAAAATTGGTTTTAGTGTTTCCCTTTTCATTAAAAAAAAACCACTTGTGAATTTCATTTTATTTCGGCTGATGAATAGCTTCGATGTCATTTTAAAATAATTTAAAACCAATATAATTCTATTTTTAAACTACTATTGTACTACGAAATCAATTAAAATTAATCGTCTAAATGAAAACATGAAGATGGAGTAATTTAAATTTGTCATTAAAAAAAAAAAAAAAAAAACTGTTCCCGACTGACACTTTTTTATCAAATTTCAACAGTTTTTTTTTTTTTTTTTATATGACAAATTTAAATTACTCCATCTTCATGTTTTCATTTAGTCGATTAATTTTAATTGAATTTAATATTTAAGCATTTTCATATATATTTATTTATGGTACTTCGATGTGTTAGAACAGCGTATCGGATATCGGCGCGGTAAGTGGAATAGGCTGAACAGAGTTCAAATTCATGTCTCGCTTGTTGCGTTCACTTTTACACAAATGCTCTTAAGAAAGACATGAACCTGTCACTTTTCTACCTTCCCCCGCCCATCAGCTATGAGGGAAATTGCACAGTAGACTAGGGTCTCTTGCCTTCGGTGACAACCTGTCTCAGCGAAGAAAAACTCTGCATTCCAAACCTTGGAGAAGACAACGGGAAACCACTCCATTATCTTTTCCAAGAATGCGTGACAATTCACAGATAATGAAGAAAAATCTCTGCCAATTACGCTCACTATATAACACACACACGCATACATACATACATACATACATATATATATATATATATATATATATATATATATATATATATATATATATATATTTTTTTTTTTTTTTTTTTAATAAAACAGACCACTTTAAGGTTCCATGTAATAAATTATTTCACCACAGCCCTTTTAAAGGACTCTGGATCATCAGACTTTACTTCCATTTAATTTATAACCATCGCCAGTCCTTCAAAAATAAATACTCTGAATTTACATTGAGCTCTCTGGAAATCATCCTCCTTGGGTCTACCCATACGGATTACCTAGTTTTACATAAACTAATATATATGCTTGAAAATTGTTTTTCAAGAATGCAACCGACTGTCGCCACTCGGAATTGACCTCAGTGTTCACTTTAATATTTACACATACTCTACTCCTTGATATTGGGAACTTTATATTGCATACCTTAAAAGTATATTTTTTATTATTCATGGGTTTTTATTTATTGATCCAATATATTTTATGAACTTTAAATGTTATTTATTTTTAAGAGTATATTTATTTTAGTCTGCCGATCTGAATATTCAAGAAATTTTATCAAAGAAAAATGCGCCCTCCAGCAGGCGTAAAAGGTAGTATACAATCTTGTTTAACCTACGATGCTTTTAGGGTGATGCAGGTTCGACGCCTACCGGAGGACGCATTTTTCTTTGATATGATTTCTCGAATATTCAGGCCAGCAGACGAAAATAAATATACTGTTTGAAAAAACAAATCCATTAAAAATAACGTCTAAAGCAATGATTCCCAACTTGGGGTGCATGCCCCACCTGTGGAGCATGGTAATATTTTGGTGGAGCAGGCGTAGGATGTGCACCCTTTGGCTTACTATACCAACGTGAGCTCAAATTTCATTTTACCTTATTATTTCATGATTAAAATAATCAAAGTATATTACAGAATAACATTTCATTCAAATATTTTATATTTCTGTCTTTCAGTTCTCTATTATATGTTTTGAAACTAACTGACTTTGTTTTGATTTTTTTTGTTTTTTTTTTTAAATTTTCTCTTTCATGGACGCCATGGTCTTTGGAGGCTTGTTTAGTGACCAAGTTAATGGCCTTTTAAGCTACTTTCACATGAATTTCAGTAAAATTTTGAATATGTAATAATTAAATATTACAGGGAGTATTAGAATTTTAGAAATACCAAAGTAGGGTATGTTTCAAAATCAGTTGGGAACCGCTGGTTTAAAGTGATATATGGCTAGTTAACAGTGGGGCAAAGATCTTTCATGATTACCGTGACTCTGTTATACTCTTATGTCTTACCAGTAAGACCTTCAATTTGATGTCTTTTTTTATAAACTATCTGCTCTTTTCTTAATGTGTTTGCTATAAACTGGGCACCAAACAAGTAGCCAATCATTCCTTTCTTCTTTCTATGCGAACAAAGCACCTCCATGTTTATCTTTTAATCACGTCTCTGATATGTCTTTTTCTCTATTATGACCCACTATGAACTTTTTCTGTTTATACCAATCAATACTCTTTCGATATTTCACCCGTTAATCATAGGCTCTAAAATACATTCATTACACGCTTTACATGTTAAGCAGATTTTTACAGGCTATTGAACTAATCGTTATCGTTTTAGTTCATTTCTATGGTCTTTCTTTAATGTCATAACCTGTCCTAAGTAGATGTATTCCTGGACTTCTTCCAGTTCTTCATCTTTTATTTTTATGATTTTTTTCGGTACCTTAAAACTGAACGTTACTTTTTTATTTTTATCCGTTTATAAACTTATATTGTGACTTTCCTTATTTCATTCATTTAGAACATCTTGCAGTTGATCCACCAATACAGATATTAGTAAAATGACGTTAACAAATTATAAATGAGTTCAATATTCTCCCTTTCCTTTTTTTACTCCCATCTCTTCCCAGTTTGTTTCCAGGAAAATATTTTCGAGCTGCCCTCCTCCTGTAAATCAAAATGTATCTACTTTCACTCCTTTTTTTCATTTTTTTTTTAACTTTATTTATGTCTCTCTGCAGTCAAATCATTGCAATACGTTCAGTTCCAAATTTCCTGCAGGTAACTCTGGTCGACAGATACCTGAAGATGGTCGGAGAGCACAACGGTCGAAACGTTGTGATAATATAAATAAAGATGAGGATACTAATCTGAATATAAATAATGTAACTACTTCAGTATTATTATCGTATATATTGTTTAAAACATTCATATAATTCTTTAATATCTATTTGTTTTCTTTGTTGATAGTTTATTGTTGAATACCTACTCTAAAAAGCCTACCTGCTTGCCCAACCAGTTTCCGTTTGGTTTGGTTACTTTTGTTTTGCAACATATCAACACCTCTATGGGTTATTTAATGCCGAAATCTAAATATTTTTTAAACAAATTTATGGCGTCAACTTAATATTTGAATGCACTTGTATACTTTCAACTAGAGATATTTAGTACATCATTTTACACTTTCAGGGTAAACCGATGTTTTATAGATATATATTATGTAGATATTTTGTTTTAAAAATGAATTCTTGATCATTTTACTATAAAAATGTACTGTTCATAATTTTATAAAACTATATTGTTGTTCATTTTACTATAAGATGTATTGTTGGTCATTTTGCCATAAAGATGTATTGTTGGTCATTTTACTATAAATATATATATTGTTGGAATATATAAAAAAAAAAGTATTATTGGTTATTTTGATATATCGTTCAATATTTCGAAAAATATATATTCGTCATCTGTGTTTTTGAATCCTGTTCTATTCACTGTCCTCTCTCTCCCCCATAATGTTTTCTCAGTTTCTTTCACACTCAGTAACCCCTTGGCTCTTAGTAGCTTTATTGCTTTGCTTAGGCTTAAATGATTTTTTAAAATAAATAAATACGTTCCTTGCCTTTGTTCCTGATTTTGCATTGAAGTCTCTCCTTAAAATGATGAAATTTGTTGTTTTTTTTATTGTTTTTATTGGGTATAACGCGATTGGTCTTGACCTGAAATCCTTCGATATATTAAACTTTTCTAAGTTGGTGCATAAAGTTGGATTATTTTTAGAAACTATCCTCTGTTACTCTGACAGATATACTATCAAAACATTATATTTCCTGCAATCCTTCACTAGAAATCCTACAAAATTTGTTATTTTCCCTCCCATTAAATATTTTCTCTTTTCCCGTGAGTCTCTTGCCAATAGCTACCACGTTTAGGAAGGTTCATCTTCAGCTCCACTATTAAATGGTCAAAATCATTTTCTTCAAAACGTTGTATTATTATTATTTAAAGAATATCAAACACTTAAAATCTCTTAGGTAATAATTTTTCTTTCTTTCTTATAATTTTTATTTATTATATTTCTATTTTATGGGATTTTTTGTAGATCTTTAAGATTGAGAGGTGCTGTTTTTTAGAGTTCTCATAAAATAAAAATTATTACCTATGGGATTTTAATTGTTTTATATTCTTTAATTAATAATAATTTTGCTCTGACTTTTGATATAGAGCTCTTTCTGGATCTATATCCATTCGGACAACCATAATGTATCATTACTAATACATATATTCTTTAAAAAACATTTATAAAATACACCGGTAGAGGTCATCGGTGATGTTATCCTGGCTTCATTACGGATTTCGGGTATTGCAACATCAGGTACCCTGACCTGTTAACAGGCCGTCTCTCCGCATAATTCGCTCCACGATGTGATTTTTTAACAAAAGAAAATGTGTGAACACACACACACACACATATATATATATATATATATATATATATATATATATATATATATATATATCAGACCGATGAAAGAAATTCAAGAGATGAAAAACAAAAAATAATATTGATAATAAAACTAATAATATTTACTGCATTTAATAATAATAGTTACTTAGTAGGTCTTTTTGACCAAATGGAAGCATAACGACAATGATGCTAAAAATCGTAATTTTCAAATCTGCCCCAATGAGAAAAAAAAATGTGTAGTTGAACTTTGGGGGGGGTATTAATTTTCCTGCGTGTGTTATATTACTGATAAGATATGTTAGTTGTTTGCCTCGATTAAGGTTGTAGAGGGTTTACAGAAGGCTTTTTGTGCAAGGTGTATTTACTGAGTATGCCGAAATTCATATTTAAACCGGGAATCAATTTCGTCAAAAAGCTGACGATATTCAGTCACCCCCCCCCAACGAGGGCGTCATGTGGCACAAGCCCTTTTTAACGTGGGCTCTCCGAGTCCGTGGGCTCGGCCCAAAATATGCCCATTGAACCAGTATAAACGCGTTCAGGGTCGGTTTACCTCCCCGAAAGAGACTCCGCCCTTCGGCGTAGCCTCCTTCGGGTTCCTCCCCGCCCGAAGACAGAGAGTTCAACCGAACAGTCGGTCAAGAGTTGAGCAACTGACTCAAAAGGCTGACTAATACACAATAAGTATTCTTGCTCTTATCACTATTATTATTTTTTATCTCTTGAATTTCTACATATTATAAAGAAGCATATATGAGCAATCTTACTTATATATATATATATATATATATATATATATATATATATATATATATATATATATATATATATATATATATATATATATATATATATATATATATATATATATATATATATATATATAGTAATTAGGACTTTGTTAACTATACGCTTCTTTTGTGGCTGAATGGTTAACAGCATATCCATCAATGATGGTTTCCATTGGGGTTACAGGTTCGATTCCTGTCGAAAAAACACATATTTTCTACAAAATTTGTTGAACATCCAGCCCCGTAAATGTAATTAATACTATTTAATTAAAAAAAAAAAACAGAGCATTTACTTGAATAAATTATATCTATAAAAATAACGTATAAACGGAAAATGTATTAAAAAAATTTTATGACTTCATACATTTCATATTATATATATATATATATATATATATATATATATATATTAAGCGCAGTACTTATTGGAAAGCGCTCAATATCCGTGATAGAGTTAACATATTCAGTTTTATAGATATGAGTTTGGGACCATGGGTTTCACGCTTTTGCTTTATTGCTTATTCTTTTAATAATTGAATCTATTTATGTTAATATGGATGTGTTTGTGTGGACTAAAATGCGTACACCTTTGTATATATCTATGTATGGGAGAGTGTCCTCCCAAACAGACACGGGGGAGAATTTCCCCCACTCCCACCACCAAACACAAACAAGCATAAAGAGACGCAATTTTAAAAAAAATAAGCCAGTTTGCCTGATGATCGTAAAAGCAAGGGCCACAAACTCGTATCCATACAACTGAAATATATATATATATATATATATAGAATGTGTATGTATTCCAACTCCCATAAATATATACTGGAGCTCGCATACTCTAATGTTCATATCATGGCCCTATATACACTTAGATTTTATTTTACAAGTCAGTATTTTCCCATTAAAATTTCTATTAATCAACCAATGTGGGGAATTTTTTTTAAGGTACATTTGCGCTAAATATTATCATAAGCTTCTACTGGACATAAAGTTCTATACCGGTTTTTCTGTCATTAAGTAATAAATTACGCCAACTAGGATTACAAACACTGTGTCCGTTTTTATTATATAAGTCAATATTTTCCCAATAAAATTGGCATTCTGATGAAGTCCTAAAGGACGAAACGCGTCAAAAGAAAACTTTTTTTCACTTTGTCATACATTTCCCCATATATATTCTTATTAAAAATGTTGGTAATAATTTGTTTCAGTGAGTGTCGGCCTCATTAATCCTGCATAAATGTTTATTAATCCTTATTAATCCTGCATAAATGTTTACTCATAAATTATAAAATCATAAGCCATAAAATCCTATATTTGATTAACGCAATATTTGATACTCCTGAATAATTTTTTTTTTTTATTTTACATGTTAATGCGGGCGCGTTGATATTTTATAACCTTCATCAGTCTCCCATTCGTTGATTCTGTTAACTATTCTACTGTTTTGACAGTAAAATTATCTACGGCAGTTTTTATTGCTTCTCAGATCTTTTTTTTTTATTATTATTATTATTGTCCTACCTCCTAAACGTACCTGTTTAATAACTGCCTACACATTTTCTATATTATTAACATGTGGAAACGTTAAATCACCTTTTAGACAAGTAGACAACAGTCCTCTTTGTAGAATGTCAAACTACATTGTCTTGCAGGAATATAGTCTTAAAGTTTCTTGGTTTTGTCTTGTAACCCTAAAATAGTCTTGTGTAAGAATTTAGAATAATTACCTACATTGATGCCATCATCAACTTTAAAGGCAATTATAACTTTAGTGCTAATATTACTGGTATAAAACATTACTCTAACTCCTCCCTGTTGTCTTCTGATTTGTATTACTTGACCACGAATAATCCAACATCAGGTTCAACCAATGTAGCTTTATATTCATCTTTTTAAATTACTCATGAAAAATCAGTTTTCATGTACTTCTTTGCAAAGCTTTCACCTTTCTCTTTCTGACGTTTCCTTAAAGATGGTAGTGTTTTTTCTTTCATGCTTTTAGCCAATATTCTCGTCCTGAGTAAGACGTTAAACTACATCCCTGTCCTGGGTAAAACGATAAACTACATCAGGCAGCAAGGCCTCTGATCAGGAGGTTTTGAGGAGCGTGGAACCACCTCTTAATTGCTGGTGTTCCCAGGTCCACCCTGACCCAAGGTGGTAGCACCTGTTAGGGTCCCAGCTATGGGCAAATAGTTAACTATTACCAGCAATACTTTTTTGAAAAAAATTATTACCAGCAATACAATTTTGAAGGAAAAATATTACCAGAAACAAGGTTTTGACAAAAAAAAATAGTACCAGCAATAAAAAATGTTGTCGGTATTAAATAACCCATTGAGGTTGATATGCCGTAAAACAAAATAAACCAAACCAATCTAAACCAAAGAATACATATTCTATTCATACGAATCTATCCTAAAATGTTGTCGGCATTAAATAAACCATTGAGGTTGATATACCGTAAAACAAAATAAACCAGACCAAAAATCTGCCCAATATTCTTAATATTCTGCATCTTTTCACACTTTTTACATTTGTTTCTTCAAATAATTTCTTGCCAATCAATCCCTTTTTTTATACTTATTACATTTTCAATTTTTTTCAAATCTCTTTTTGTGACCTTAAAACTTCGTTTACTTTACAATATCTTGATTATTATTTGTTTGTTTGTTTGTTTGTTTTTTTGGGTTGTTTTTTTTTTTTCGATGTAACCGGGTTTGCCTGATCTCGCCCGTCCCAATCCTCTTTGAGCCATGAAGGAGACACTTCTGGCCAAATGCGTGGCCTTCTCTGACGCGCAGAATTGCCCACAAAAATCAAATTCATGCGAATGGCCTAGTCAAACTCTCTCTCTCTCTCTCTCTCTCTCTCTCTCTCTCTCTCTCTCTCTCTCTTCGCCACTGCCATTTGGGTAGAGAAATGGAGTAGGAAGAGAGGATGATGATCCTTGTGATCCTATGCAAGAGGGTGGCGACACAATAATAATATTATTAGATTCTCTATTGAAACCACCATTTTTATAACCAATAGCAATCGAAAAGAGGGGAGGAAGAAAAGAATATGTAGTAATAAAATAAATGAAAAGAAAGGAAAAGTAAAAAGGGAAGGAACAAATAAAAATATAAAACATTTGGATAAAAATTTGGAAATCTTTTGTCAAAAAATGGGGGGTGCAGAAAAAATAATAATGGAAAAATAGAAGAGAAAAGCGTATACATATATATGCGCATAACAATGTATCAATGTGTGTGTGTGTGCGCGCGCGTGATAAAATATAGTTTTAAGGTATTATATATTCTCTGTCAAGGATAGAGCGTATGTAAATACAAAAGTGGAAACTGCAATAAACACCGAGTGGCAACAGCCTGTTTCAGGCTTGAACACGGTCTTTGCTGAAGATTGCGTTCAAGCACGAAACAGACTGTCGCTGCTCTGTGTTAAACTCGGGTTTCATGTATATCATATAATGAATAGCACCTGGTTAGGGTCATACCAATAAAATTCAATCAACATTGGATTATAACAGTTTTAATATAAAATCGACATGTATAATATGATCTGACACACACACACACACACACACACACACACACATATATATATATATATATATATATATATATATATATATATATACACATATATATAAGTGTGTGATTTTGTATGGATTTATTTTACTTAAATATGAAATGGATGTTTATAAAAATGGTGATTGTGTAGTTTATATACATTAATGACATTATTAAAAAATGTGAATTCTCTCACATACACACACATATATATATATATATATATGAGAGAGAGAGATCTCATGAACTGCACTTGAATATGGTCAGATAATCTTACACCAATAAAATTTTATCAAGATTGGTTAATACAAGTTTTATTATAAAAAGTGACATGCATGATATAATGTGACCTGGAGTGTATTAATATATGCATATATATCTATATATATATATGTGTGTGTGTGTGTATATCTGTACACATATGTGTGTGTGTGTGCTTTTTGTGGTTTTATTTACTTTGCGACCCACAGTCATTATTGACATTATTGAAAAACTGTTTATTCTCTCTAAACATACACATACACACATACGATCGCTTACCAACAGAATTGTTTCGAAAAACGCTTATTGAAGAATATTTAGTGCGTGTAAGTCTGTCGAATATCGTTTCCTCCGCATTTTATTTTTTTTTTTTATTTTGTTTCGTAAAAACGATGTCTCTCCTGAGCGTTTGTGTCAACGTGTGTGTTCATTTGCATTGCCTCTTCCAATCGACAAGCCTTGAATATTTCAAGAAAATTGCCCTTGAAATATCAGGAAGGCTTATAAATTCATTAACATATCAAATATGAATTCGGTTTATCACTTAAGATTTCAGAATTTTAATCACTGAGCATCAATGCATGTACTGTTTTTCTTCTTTTAGTATTATTCACCTAATATTGGGTTGGGGCATAATTATCAGACGTTTTTGTTTATTTGTTAATAAAAAATTGCTGTTTTGTTTACTTTTTTTAATAAAAATATTATTTTATATTCAGGTAATAAAAATGCGTGTCGACAATCATACGCTCCGGAATAATCATTTAAAAATGTTATTGTTGAATTGATGTTTCTTTTTTCATAATAAATATTGTTTTAAAAAACGCCTGATAATTATGCACCAACCAAATAAAAAATCCAAAAGTCAATCGATGTAGACTAGTGCATGGGCGTACCGGGATATGAGGATATGTAGGATATCCACTCTATAATGCAACAGTTCTGGAGAAGAAGCAGTCTGAGTGGAATTTCTTCCTAAAAGTATAAATGCTTAAAGTTATTGTAAGTTGATTCAAACCCTTGCTGACTCTAGGCTCCTCTTGCATTCAGTGTTTCCTGTGAGTGTCAGATTCTCCAAGCCCGCCTTCCTCATAATGTGTCCTAGAAATTCAAACTCTTTCTGATTTTAAATATAAGCGTCCTTTTTGCTACTATTTTCCTTAAAACTTTCCCATCCTGGGTAAGACGATAAACTACATCCGCGTCCAGGGTAAGACGATAAACTACGTCCCACAGCAAGGCCTCTGATCAGGATGCTTTGAGGAGCGTGGAACCACCTCTTAATTGCTGGTGTCCCAGGTCCATCCTGACCCCTTTGTAGTAGCACCTGTTAGGGTCCCAGCTATGGACAAATAGTTAACACCGAAACTGAGGTAAAAAGCAATATGAAAGTGTAAAAATAGGTTTTAATACCAGAAATAATTTGGAAAAAAATTATTACCAAAATATATTTTTGAAGGAAAAAAAAAAAAATATTACCAGCAATACATTTTTGAGGAAAAAAAAAATATTACCAGAAATGGATTTTTGACAAAACAAAAATATTACATTAGGAAAAAAGTTGTCAGCATTAAATGACCCATTGAGGTTGATATGCCATAAAACAAACCAAACCAAACTTAAAACTTTCTCGTTATTCACGTGTTCTTTGCATTTTTCTCTCACTTCAAATCATCTCTTCATCTATGAAGAAATTGTTCAGCATCCACTACCTTACTGAAGATCAGATCCTGTACCGCTGTTCATTACTCTTTTCTATGTTTCTAACAAACTTTTCTTGTTTCTTAATATTTTGTTTAGCTTCTAAAGGCATCTTATGTTATTCCAATACACATTTTCTGTCGTTTTTTATGATACTATCCAAGTAGCATTTACTTTGCGCAACTGATATTTATCATTTGGCATATCCTTTGTCAACCCACTTCACTTGCGAATATTAAATCATTTAAATCAAACATTATACAGTGAAAGTTTCAGATTAAAATTCAGTTAATAACTTTGTTAGATTAAGGATTTAACGAGTCCGCTTTGTACATTTCTTTAGTAAAATTATGTTTGAAAATACACCCTTGTGCAAATTAATTGAAACAACCACGTTAGTTTCTAATCGACTTTTATTTTTTCGTCAAATTTTCAGTGATGTGCAATATGAATCTATTTTCGAGGTGTATGATGAAATTTGTTTGGCCCTGAAAAATATTGCGTCATCCATGATTTCCTCAGATTTTTAGCACGCCCAGTCATTATTGTGTCAACTGTTGGTTAGTTGTCCTATAGCCATTGTCTGCGATGGACATTACTCCAAGGAAGCGTACGAAAATTGTAACGCTACACGAACGCACTGGCAAGCTTTACTAGTGAGCAAATCAAAGTACTATAGAATGGCCCAGAAACTCTCCTAATTTAAATCCAATCGAGAATCTGTGGTCAATCTGCAAGGAATGAATTCGTGGAATGGACATACGAAGTACTAACATGTACACTGACTTTCATTGGAAAAATATGTAAAAAATAAATAATAATGGAATTAATCGTTTTGTTTCAATTAATTTGCACAAGGCTGTATCTTTACGAACATTTAATTGAAGATGATGAGAGAAAGGGAAAAATAGAAAAGAAAGATTATATTGAATCCATTGTTAGGTCTGCTGATAAGAAAGTTGGTTCACTATGTCGTACTCGACAATTTCTCTCCCCTGAACCTTATCTGACATATTTATAAATGTACCATTCGTCCATGCTTTGAATATTGCTGCTACTTATAGTCCGGTGTTCCTGCTGTATATTTAGAGATTCTTGATAAAATCCAAAGAAGAATCAGCAATAGTATTGGTCCTGACCTGGCTTCATTTTCCCACAGCCGTAATGTAGATTCCTTGTGCCTTTTCTATAAATACTTACATGATAACTGTTCGGATGAATTGTACATATGGAGGTTAGTTAGGACTTTCGTAGAGACAATGAGGTATTATGGTGGATGTAGCAAGAAAGGTAAGTAAGAATGCGTTGTTTTAGTGTTAGGAATATTGTTGTATATTTGGCCCAGTGCTTGTGGCTAGCTAAGTTAAATGTTAAGACAGAAGACCGTCCTTTTTCTCATTACCCATTTTGGCCTTGTACCACATTTTGTATCATTGTATAAATAAATATCGCTCTTCGCTATGTTATTTTAGTCCTCTCCCTTCAAAGAAAAGAATTGTATATATGGGGACTAGTTAGGATTTTCATAGAGACATTGAGGTATTATGGTGAATATTGTAAGAATGGTAAGAATACTTTGTTTTGGTATTAAAAAAAAATATCGTGGTATATTTGGGTCAGTGATCGTAGCTATCTAATTTTAATGTTAAGACAGAAGAAAACCATCCTTTTTTCCCCCCATCCCCCATTTTCGCCTTGTGCCATATTTCTGTATATAAGGAAAAAAAATATCGCTCTTCGTTATGGTACGAAGACTTTATAAATTTAAGCTCAGTACTAGATTGGCAGCAAGTTCTCATCAATTCACAGTTGAATTGGTAAGACGTAACCGTAAGTTCTATGCTAAAAGTTTTTTTTTCTTACACTTCTCGCCTTTGGAACTCTCTTTTCAGCTAAGTTTGATCTTCAAACATTTAAATGCAATGTCAACCATTATCTACTGTCTTCTTGATTACTCTTCCATTGTTCTCACTTCCTAATAATGTTTCTATTTTTTCTTATTTTTTCACACTCGTTAACCCGTTGTGTCTAAGTGGCTTTACTGCCTTGTATGAGGTGAAATGATTAAAAAAAGATTCTTCGGGTGTACTCATACTTCTGGCCTATAGTGTATATCCTGAAATCTTCTAGGTGAGAATCACTATGGAAATAAATAATGCTTACTCCAAAATATATAGTCTAATGATCGTGAAAGGGAATCAACAATTCGTGTAAAGTAATCTGCTTTTTTGAAAAGTGTAGACATTGAAAACAAATTCCACAAATGAACTGACCGTGGAATGAACACGTCCAGAAGGTATAATGTAACAACTCGAGATTATGTTTCTATAGGTCAAAGCTAACTCAGCAGTAAATATATGGTAAAAACAAAATTGAAACCGTTATTCACGTATGTCTTGATGATAGACTTGGTAATTCTTATTCATTTCATTCTATTAATGCTTCAAATGAAAGCAGAATTCCAGACTAACCATTTTCATCACCTTCCCGGAACCGTCCCATTTAAAAAAAAAAAAGTTTTAAACTCTCCCGAAATCAAGTAACTGAAGTCGTACACGTTGTAACAAAAATTGAAAAGGCTAAAATATTAATTTTAAAAATGAATTATTCAAAATCAAACTAGTTTCGCCTATCGTCCGATTCACACCTCTCCCTGGGGTTTTGAACAGGAGTAGAGGTTTATCCCTTGTTTCCTGTTTAGGATTGGTTTTCGGTTCCTTTTAAAGTGTATTTATTCTCTATCTCTTCCATTGGCCCCTTGGTTCTTGGTGGGGTTGTCACCTTGCTTAGGATGGTACCTTTTACTCTATAACCCTCTACCTCGAGTGGCTCTTGGGTCTTGTAAAGAGTGAACCTCATTATAAAAAAAAGTTAAATTTTATTGTATTTTTTATAAAAATTAGCATTTTTACTTTATTAAATTTTCAGTGGAACTTTCAGCATACTTAATTTAAAAGTTGACTTTTATGCCTTCATTCTCTATATATCATTTGGGTTTTATTCATCAGTTTAAAAAGAAAGTTATGTTTTTCTTTGTATATGCGTATACTTCATTTATTAAAAACCCACTACTATTGGTGAGAAGTAAGATTTTTTTTTTTAATTAACAATTTTGTATCGCTCCTAAAAAAAAAAAAAAAACAGTCGTTCAAAATGAATTTCTATCATCCCCGAAACGACAGGATGACGGCACCCTTATTCCCTCTGAATCCCACCGATGAGATGCAAGTTCCACTCGAGCAGCTTCTTCCTGCGAACTACTTCTCTGTAGAACCGACATATAAGAGGATGTTTTCACGATCACTCCAATCTTAACTTGTTCAAGTCTAGGGTCAACCGTTATCTTCTCCGCTTAAACTGTGCATCTTTCTCTTATCCTCTACCTCGAGTGCCTCCCGATGCTTGTGCTTGGTGAGTTACACTTAAAAAAGAAAAATATAAATGGACAAAATAATTTTTTTTAAAACAAAACGGATAGTCTTGATAAAGCATTATCGTTTGTTAACGAATTAGAAATATTTGCGTTTTTGATGTGCAATAGATTGTGGTGAACATTTTAGTAATTTTATCAATAACAGGCCGAAAATGGAGTACTGTTGCCATATATGAGCAAGAGATGCCCAGACTTCACATTCTAATCATGATAGTCCAAAAGCTTCTCCGCATCCTTGTGGGTGACAAATTATTTTTCACCCGACAACACCTTTGCTCACACACGAAACGTTACAAGCCTTCCGCTTGCTTCATCTCTATTTCCATGGAAAGTGTTCAGACTAACTACATTCTTTAGTTCCACCAGTCCTCACCTAACACGGCTAAAACCCGCCATGCCGCGCCCATTGCAATGAACCACCGTCATTCCCTTCTTATTCCATTGATGTGATGTAAGTACCACTTCTTCCCACGAAACGCTGCTTTGTGAAACCGACTCCCACGAGCATGTTTTCCCGATCACTTCCTATTCAAGTCTAGGATATATCCGCCTAAATTGTGCCTCTTACTCCCGTTACCATCTACCTCGAGCGGCTCTCGGGCCTCTCTGTGAAAAAAAAATCCCTGGTTGAAACCTAAAGATAATTTTAATCTCAACGTTTATCTACTTGTCTTTTTAATCCTTTTACTCCATCTATGTCTTTGTTAGGGCGAGAGTTAAACAAGAAGCGATTATAAAGACATTCAGTGTTTTCGTGACACAGATTAGGTTTCCAATGAGGAATTTTTACAGGCAAATACAACTTCCCGAGAGACTGACATCATCGTATTTCTAACCCTTATTGCAGTCATTACGATTGTTTAATTGTAAAAACTGTTATATTATACCTCCATCTATACAGTAGCTCTTCGTTATTCGCGTTAGATAGATGCCCTGTGAATAACACGAACCATATATGCTTTACTGTCCAAATATTTGCAAAAGAAATCGACACCATATTCTAAAAAGTTAATTCAAATGTTAACGCTTTCTGCTGCAACACGTTGCCGTCAAATGAAACACGTTTTCTCTTCATGTCTTCGACCCACAAATTTAGCGGGGGCGGGAGTTCAAATTAATAAAATAAGTCAGCTGATGACTCGGGCTTTCATCAATTTAAGTTGAATAATGCTTTTATTTAAATACTATTATTTGTAAAAACTGACATGTCTTTTTTTTTTTTAATATTTTAATCGTTTGAAACATAGAATCTGCAGATGATGTGGTCCTAACACACACACATATATATATATATAATGAAGAAATATAGTTTTAAGGTGTGCTATATTTATGGGATACAGTGCTCAATATCAGAGATAAAAACGTATGTAAATAAAAAAGTGGACATTGAAGTCAACACTCAAAGGCGACAGGCTGTTTCATGCTAGACGCAATCGTCACACCTGATGATTGCGTCTAGCATGAAACAGCCTGTCGCCTCTGAGTGTTGACTTCAATGTTAACTTATATTACAAATTTGTGACTGGTAGGGATAATTCTAAGGAGGATATTTAGCCTGGGAGAGCTCAATATAAACTACAGAGAATAATAATAATGATGATAAAGAAGAAAAAAAACTTAAAAATTCATTTCGTTTATAATTTATTTCGTGAATATCTTTATTTTCATCTCTTCAGACCGAAATCTTTTAGTAAAGCGAGACAATACCCCGGACTAATATACTAGATTAACAGGGGGAGGGAAAGCAAGAGAGAGGACAAGCGGGAGAGGAAGAAGGAAAGTGGCAGATGGTCAAGTTCATTTTAAAAAGTGAGAGAGAAAGGGTAAAGAAAGGAAACGAAAGAAGTCATCTGTCATTTTTCAGGCCTTTCCTAACGTCTGTCAGATATGGAAAGTAATGGACTTTGACATTAATTATCTACGCTTGGCTGTAGTGGATAAAGGCGTTAGTTAGATCACAGTGACAGGACCCAAAGAGTGTGAGTTCAATACCTGGTTAAGGCGGTGGAGAACTTTGAGAGGGGAATTAACAGGAGATAACTGACATCCATTAGACATGGCACGTGGAACTAGAACAGTCTACCCCAGTAAGCGAAATAAACGGTTCAGTTCGACATTCCAATCACTTGAAGGCCGGAGCATACAACGGCCGAAACGTTGTAATAAACATGGCGACAAAGATGAGGACAATAGTCCGAATAATGTAAATAGTGAATATATAGAAATATTCACAAAATAATTTATAACCGAAATGAATCTTTACGGTTTTCTTCTTGATTATATATATATATATATATATATATATATGAGGGGTTGGTGGTGGTTCGCTATTTCTTCAGACTTTTCCTAACGTCTGTCAGATATGGAAAGTAATAGACTTTGGCTTTAATCATCTACGCTGGGCCGTGACATATTGATAACGCGTTCGATATCGGAGTTGTCCCTCGCCTAATCCGGATTCCCTGTCAAGGCTAAAGAGCACGATCTACGCCCTTACTTTACCTATGGATAGCTTTCTGTCAAATCAGTCTACGAATTCTACCGGTAACGTGTAACCTAGTATTACCTACCGCAAGCAGCTAAAACGGTTCCCCCACCAGACTTTTTCTGCTGAGAAGGGTAACTCGACACAGGATTAAAAACAAGGCCTGTCAAGGGACGGGTTAACCTTCTTGTGGGGGCCAACAGGCATCTATCACAATCCGCTTCATATTTATAAATGCAGCCAGTGTGCTAATGGCAAGGCGTCGCTGAACGGAGAGAGTCGTAATCTGATATCAAGGAGAACGATGAATGAGGGTTTAGTAAATTCTAATGTTTTACTGAACAGCTTGCACAAGTAAATTGTTTAAAGTAGTCCATTGTCTGTGCTCTGCAATGTACACACGTCGCACCATTATAGCACCATGTCCTGCACTGGTGTACAACATGTCAGGATTTTTCCATCCATACGCTCTTTGTCGCCCATTTATAGGCTGGATTTGCATTCAGAATTTTCCTTCAGGACTATAGCACCCAGTCGGTTCTACTATTTATTTACAACTGGCGGTGGAAGAGATGGAGTCATTCATACCTTTTCCATGGGGATTTCCGTGGAAGTGAATGTAACTGATTCAACTGGAATTCTAACTCTCCAATTTCTCACCCATCTAGGTACTGACCAGGTTCAACGTTGCTTAACGTCGGTGATCGAAAGATGAACGATGTTTCAACGTGATATAGACGCAAACCAGTGTGATATAAGCAAGAATGTGTTTCAACGTGATATGGCTATATATACCGAACTGATAGCTCAGGGGTAAAAATCTCGGACTGATGCCAAATCAGTCGGATCTCGAAACCCGGCTTGAGTCAGACTAGCCACACTGATGAACTGTGATACAGCGAAGCAGTCTGTCAGGGCACGATGGAGTAGTGGATAACGGCTCGGATTGAGGAATCGAAGAGCTGAATTCGAATTCCAGTCGAATCCATTACATTCACTGACGTGCTAATACCCTTGAGAAATGTATTAATCCTCTCCTTCTCCCTCCAGTTATGGGTAAATAGCAGGAGAGAAGGGGTTCTATAACCTTGGATGGCAACTGGTCTAGAAGGACAACTCTGAATTCAAAACCTGCGGAGGGTCATTTGAGGACCTTGTGGAACACAGTGCACCAGGTCTCTGTATTTGGCCCTTCAAAAAAGTGTGGTCGCTTCTTCACAAAGCGCTCACCACTATAATCACATCACATCATATGGTGTCTGGGCAGTTGGTTCCTAAGAACTGAGCTGCTTGACCCTCATACGATGAATACGACGGGAGAGTCCAACATATATATATATATATATATATATATATATATATATATATATTAGGGGAAAGAAATAAAAATGTTTTCGCTTGACGCGGTTTAGAACTTCATCGGACTAAGTTTGTTTGTGTTGATGCGACTACACATGCGCACGGATGAAAGATTTAATTAATTTAATTTTTTATGTGTTTGGTCGTATTATCTATCTGATTTCATTTAGATTCATTTTCTTTTTGTTCATGTTTCTGTCACTTTTCTTAATAAATATCCCTCATTGTGATAATAGATCTTGTTGATATATAAAAAATGTATATCGTTATGTCATAATTCAGCCGGGTTTCGATCCAAGCTATGGTAACCTAATTTAACATCCAGACTTTGGACATAAGTCGTTACATGAAACGGCAGTTGGGAATACATTAACTTAAGGAAAATAAAGGGTAAATCAGAGTTGAAAAAGATTTTTTAGTGGAAAATCGAAATTTTTTTCTTCGGTCAAGATTCTGACACACATGTATTCAACTTAAAAAACCTATTATAATTTATATAAAAAATATGATTATATATAATTTAGACAAGCTCTGTCGACTGACTTTTAATAGGACAGGAAATTACCATATTGATGCATATTCATTTTATTCAAAATGAATATTCATCAACATAGAAATTTTCCTTATTCCTTTAATAAGGAGGCTAATAAATTTGCCCGTGATTCCGAGAGGTTTCTTTTAAAAATAAGTAGACAAAACTTCTCTAAATTATTTAATGAGACATGTCCTAGATAAAACATGCTGCCAAAATATACGCTATATATACATATACATACATATATATATATATATATATATATATATATATATATATCCAGGTATAAAATAAAAACAAATAGGATATAATTCCACTTATTTTAGCCGTAGCCCTTAATTTTAAAACGGGGGTCAATATAGATTAGAGCTTTATATTATTTATTATAGGAGATTAAAACAAAATACCCCATCTTTTTTTTTTTTTTTTTTTTTCGAAAAAATGAGGGGGTATTTTGCTTTTCAAATTAAAAATAATCGTTTACTCACCAGTTATTTACCATTGTCTGTAGAGGCACAACTTAGTGACCAAACATGAAAGCTATTGTGTAGCGATTTTTAATATATTTTTGTTTTAATCTCCTATAATAAATAATATATGCAATTTGTGTGTGTGTGTACGAAGAGGTGTTGAAATATTCTCGACACCCTAATTCCAAAATTCTAACCAAATATTAGTTTTAGGGGCTAGCA
This sequence comes from Acanthosepion pharaonis, assembly GCA_903632075.3. Taxonomy (NCBI): domain Eukaryota; kingdom Metazoa; phylum Mollusca; class Cephalopoda; order Sepiida; family Sepiidae; genus Acanthosepion; species Acanthosepion pharaonis. Next base: position 937,393 of record CAHIKZ030005053.1, on the reverse strand, counting down.
TTTCTTGGTCTGGCCTTGAACTTTTCAACATCCTTCCGATGTATACCTATGTATGTATTTGGTTCTCTTAAGAGTACATGTGTGTGTGCTTCTTTCAAAGATTGTCCCATTTTATTTTTAGTCCCTGGCTGTTTTCACTTTAAGCCATCTTTTATTCATTTTTCTGGATAGTTTTGTCAAAAACTTCTTTAGCTATGGGTTTCTTTATTTCTGTAAGTAAATACGCTTCTTTTCCAGACACGCAGCCTGGAATTAACTTCTCTGCTAATAAAAGGGATTTATATCTAAATAAAAAAAAAAAAAAACATATAATAAAATCCGCTGCTAATGTATCATGTAATGCCTTTGCCAACTGAGAAGTCACGTGGTAAGTTATGTTCCTCCTGCAGCCCCTTTTATTTTTCGATTTCCCTCTTACCATCCCCCGGTGTTGACACTTTTACTTTCATTCGTCGTCCATTTGGCGCAAAGTATAATTAATGTATATATAATATTTGTCAACGTATGGGTGCAGTTGTGATACTAAATTTTCGTGCAAACAGTCTCTATCGCTTTCAGTTTACAGTGTACGTTTTTAGTTACTGGTCCAACAGATGAAGAAGAGATTTGAAGCAACAGAAAGGATGCTGAGAATACCATGGACTGAACATGTGAGCAACGATGAAGTTATGAGGAAAATGGAAACAAAGGATGTTTATACTTAACATCAGGAAGAGACAGTTTAAATTTCTAGAGCGCATAATGAAGAGGGCTTGGAAAATCTGATACTCACAGGACAGGTTGAAGGCAAGAGAGACAGTGAAAAACATAGTATACCTTACGAGCTTGAGTAAATTGATGGCGGAGCAAGTTTTAGAGGAGATAACAAAAAGACAAAATTTATTAAGAGTTACAAAGAACAGGAAATTGTGGAAAAGTTATGATCACCAAAGTCCTGAAGGGAGACAACACGAAAAAAAAATAGATCCTACAGTAAACGATATCCTAATTTTAAAAAGAAATTGATAAAATATAGTTTGAAGGTATGCTATATTAGCATGTGGGAGGGCACGGTGGAGTAGTGGATAGCGGCTCGGATTGAGAAATCGGAGAGCCGACTTCGAATCCATTACATTCACTAATACCCTTGGGAAATACCTATTTGGGTAAATAGCAGGACAAACTGGATTCTATAGCCTTGGATAGCAACTGGTCTAGGAGAAGGACAACGAGCTAAATAGCTATTATAAACAGCCTTGCCAGGCAATCCATACCCCCTCTCTATCTTCCTCATCTCTCTCTCGCTTCCCTTTTCTTTTATCTTTTTATCCTCTAAAACTCACGAATTTAAAAGCATCTCTATCTATAAAAGGCTGTGTGTGTGTGTAACGAATGCACGGCTGCAATTTTCGACGGATTAGCACCAAAAGTTAGCGGAAAGGCCAATACCGACTTTGCATTTCCCAACTCCCATCGATAGTGGAAATAATCGATTTTTTTCATGCTTCTACGGCAGTTTTCATGTAGTTGGCGGCCATTTTGTACTGGCCAGCGTGAGAGCCAACAGCTGACTGACACGAATGTTAACTAGCATGCTAGAATGCAAAAAAAATCGATAGCTGCATTCGTCACAGGTGGGAGAAATTTAAATCTGCATGGCACTTTACTCCAATTGGCGCATTCGCTTGCTTAAACTGAACGTTGATTCTGATTCTGGGTTGGGTGTGAAAAAGTATTCGTGGTTAACATTCTTTTTTCATTCGGTTTTTCCAGTTACGAGTCCTTTTTTAAAGCTGATCGATTTGTGTTCATTTTGTTTAGTTCTTTATTCGTAACAGATTTAATGTTTAGTATAGAGCTTAGAAAAATATTCGCAGTGTGAGATAGGCAAGAAGTAAGGCATGTAGCAACATCAGCACGACAAAGGGCACTCCTTTAAAGGCAAGGAAGGGTAAAAATATTTTAAGTCAAGTGATAGCGATTGCTGTATGAGTCAAGCACGGGCAACGCCGGGCCATGCTGCTAGTGCCCTTATAACTGCCAAAGGGCACTAAAACGGGTATATTGGATAGATATTCCATCCTAATTCGGCGAACATTTTCCATAATTATTTCGGCATTAAAACTCAATGACGTCAGAAAAAAATCTTTATTTGGGTTTACAGGGGATTTCTTCTTCTTTTTTAGTTCGGCATGATTGTATTATTATTAAGTTATTATAAATAAACGATTGAAAACCTTTTCTTGAAACACAAAATATTGGCCCACCAATATAAACGTTTTGATTCACGTTGAATATCACTGAGAAAATCTGAAAAAAAAAAAATAGTGAAAAGTTTCAACGCATAAAGAACTTTTTACTCTTTTTACTTGGGATGTAATGCAGAGATCGTCTACATAGAGGAAGCTCGTATCATTTGGATGGCTAGGCTGATCATTTGTGTAGATATTAAAAAGTAGGAGAGCAATCACAATACTTTCGGGGACGACCATTCTTCTGTGTCCATCAGCGGATGCGTTTCCCACTGATGTCTACAAAGAATCGTCTGTTCGACAACATGTTCCTGGTGAGGTGAATGAGCTTCAACTCGCCAGTCTTCTCAAACAGCTTCTCTGTGAGGATCCTGAGATTGACACTGTTATATGCAGCAGACAGGTCAACGAATGCAGCACCTGTGATCTCGCCCTTCTCAAACCCAGCTTCAATGAATTGTGTCAGGTTCAGGAGTTGATTAGTGTAAGCCTGTCTGTTCTGGGGATGTGCGTATCATCTATGGGCGGTGCCAGGCGGTTTAAGATGAGGCGTTCAAAGAGCTTGTAGGTGTGACAAAAAGGCTCAAGTCGAATCACAGCTTTTTACACTCAGCCGAACCACTGAACAACATAGATCCTAGCCAGCGTCTGACCCCGTGGTGCAACCGCCTTAACAATGTGGAACACAGACTGAAGTTGACTGTAAGGAATTGAACTCCCAACTCAAATTGAAAGCAGGAAATTGACCCTCGTCAACCACTTCATGAACCAATGACGGAGGCTCAAGTCAAACTTTTTACATTCAGCCAAACCACTGAACATAGCACTTTGTCAACGTCTGTCCTTGTGGTGCAGCCCCATTAACAATATGGAACACAAGTTTTCTCTCAGCCCTACAGAATCCTTCCCTCTGGCTCCAGTTCTAGTCCTGCCTAAATTACCTCCAAACATCTGAGGGTCGCTGTAGTCTCAACCTTCAGAAATGGGGATATGCCACCGATGTTGATCCCAACTGTCAATGCGGGCAATCACTATGTAACATCTTCTAGTTTGCCCCCAATCTTGAAGATACATGCATACTTAACGACTTTGAAAACTTTAAATATTAGATGGATGTGGTGTAGCGGCTCAATAAGAGAGGATCATTTTTAACATCATACTTGATCAGATTCTGGTAAATTACACCATAGAATCCCTGTCAGCAGGTTTTTCCAACCACTGGTTTTACTTACACGCCTGTGCCATTATGCAACAAATGGTCCCACGTTTTGTTTGTTTAAGATTTTGTTTAACTCGATTCTTTTATGTCTTTAGTTAGAATTTGTTTTCTTTGTCGCAAAATCGATTTAGGAGTATCTGTTTTTTAACTCATGCGGAAAATTTCAGTTCCAGTTCGGATTCTACTAAAAGCGTTTAGTGGCCAGGATTAAATTACAAGACTTCCATTTTTCAATTCTATCTTTTCATGGCGTCGGCAATGCTTTATTTACGTTAATCTGAAGACACGGTCTCTCGCCCAACTGAAGGGATCAATTCTTGATTGTGTCTTTATAATAGTTTTAGAATTAAGTAATTAGTAGCGGATTCGCAATAGAAACTGTCTCTGTGAACCGTTTATCTTTTGCTTTCAAATAAATTTATCAATCATGTCACCATTTTGAAAGAGAATAAAACTAGAGCTTTTCAAATGACTAGAAAATATTTGCTGTTCGCCAAAAGGTTAATGCGGCTTTTCTTGCATTTAAATATCACAAAACAAATGTAAATTATTAAGATGTTTTTTTTTTGGGGGGGGGTGCTTGATTTAACATGTCAAAAGTAAAATAAAACAGAAATAACAATTAGTTAATTGGTAGATATTGGTCAGGTTGGCATCAAAGTCAAAAATGTATTTCCGATTTATACTACAGTTAAAAAAAAAAAAACGTATAAATAGGCCCGGTTTACACTAGAATAAAAATAGACATGAATCTGTTTCGCGCTAGAGTCAAAAAGGTAGGTATGGATTCGCTTTGCACTAAACGGTAGATATAGGTCCGAGAGTAAAAAAAGGTATTCATAGTCCAGGTTTACACGAGGGTAAAAAAAGGTAATCATTGTCCCGGTTTAAATGAGGGTGAAATAGCTAGTCATAAACCCGGCTTACACTAGAGCAAAGAAAGCAGACATATATCCGGTTTGTACTAGTGTAAAAAAGGTAGACAGATATTCGTTTTATACCCGAGTCTGCAGGATCCACCCGGTAGATGGTATCTTTTGCCCTTGATGGTAGGATGGAGTTTACGCCTTTGCATGTAACGCAACTGGCGTATTCTATGCCTCGTTGGTAGGGATAGTAAACTTTTTCGTGATTTACTTCAAGTTTTAAAATAGTCTTTTCATTAAGGTAACAAATTTGTAGATTAATGAGTCTTTTTTGCCTGAATTTTGTTAGCCTAATTTTTTTTTTTTTTTTTTTTTTACTTATTGTCTACGGATTCGTGCGTGATAATTAACTCAGCTAATTTCGTTTTCTCGCACTTCACGCTTGGGAAACTCTCTTCCGTCTTCTTGCTTCCAAGTCAACTTCGAACTTCGATTGGAATGAAATCTCAATCGTTATCTTCTGTCTTCTTAATTCCTTTTCTTTTATTGTTCTCTCTCCTTAATATTAATTTTTCTCGTATTCTCTAACACTCAGTAAACCCCTAGCGTCTTAGTGGCTTCAGTGCCGTCCTCGTGGATTATGTTTGAAGCACTTGTCGGAAGATTGGAATCCATACTTCGGGCACAAACACCAATGGAGATGCAAACAACCTTTATCATGGTGTCTCTTTTATTATTATGTAGTAAACATTTCGCAAGCATTTATAAGGTGTCACATTCTCCATCTTCTTCGCACACAATCTATACTTATCCGATTTTGCAAGATGGTAAACGTTTTCTTTTTTTTTCTCACAAACTTTGCATTTAGAGCCAGGGTCTCGTTCATGTACTATCGGTCTTTCTTTTCTGGTCACAGTTCGTCAACCAGTTCCATGAGAAGTCAGCTTCGACCTTCTTTGTCTCTCACTCAAACTGTCCACGAGAAGTGACTCCTCCCTTGCAACTAATTTTTCAGTTATAATATGACTTTTATTATTATTATCATTAGTTTCTTCTATCATTTTTTTTAACCAGATGCATTTTGGGTGAATCTCCATCAAGTCGTACGATATCAGACAGAGAGCACCTTTCGCAGAATATCTGTACACTTCAATGAATGCAGATTTCTGAAGCGCTAGGGATACTAGGCTTTATTCCGATTTTCTTAATGTGAGATGTTAAGTTCGGTGGTATACAACCCAAGGCCCAATTATAATTGGGGCAATAGCAAGTCAGCATACTTTTTAAGCTTCTTTGTCCATGATAGTATGGTTACCAAGAACAAGCACATCGATGAAAAGACATTTTCTTGTTCTTTTTGTGTGTGTGTGATAATAAAATAAGCACATCCCATCTCCCCTCTCGCTTGTAACCATCCATCGCAATAAAATAAACATTTTTCAGCACTTAAACCTAATTAGTCAAATAAAAATCATAAGCTTCTCCTTCGAGTTCTTACTACTTTTACGTTTGTTTTTTTTTTTTTAACAACGATAATGTCTGGATTGAGAACCTCAAGGATTATTATTGTTCCTTTGATTTCTGGTGTGTACACATTTCTTTCTGGGTCCTGCCCAGAGACCTAAGGTCAGAAATGGCTTCATGATATTTTCCACTAAGCAATTAAAAAAAAACACACAACATACATATTTTATATAGATAAAGCCTTTAGTAATGCGTGAACTGTACTTGTGAGAACTTTTTTGTATTTTTTTAGGCATGGGCGTCCAGAAATCCGTTCAATGTGTCTATCTTTTCCAGTCAATCCGCGGGTGCTAATTACAACTGGAATTATTATTATTATTATTATTATTATTATTATTTTATCCTATCATCTTGCGTGGATGCAGTGATAGATCAGGGTATTGAAATTCCAAAGAATTTGACCATTATGGATTTACAGAATAGAAACTAGTTTTTACTGATAAGATTTGCCTAAATTGTCGAACCAAATTCGTGGGCACATTTCCCAAACTATTTTTTTATTATAATTATTTTGTATGTACATTTCCTTTAAAAGTTTCGGCATCAAACATAAGTGTATAAGTAATAATTTTTGATAAAATTACGTTTTCTGTCGAGTTCCACAAATCAAAATAGATGTTAGGTTTGCTAAGCAATGTTAATCATGAACGCCTGTTGACAACTCTAGCCCGCCTTTTTTTCTCTACAGTTCACTACAGTTCCTTTGAAAAATAATGACAACTCTTTAAAGCGTAAAGTTTTATTAGCCATTTAAATCAACTGGATTTTCTTAGTAAAATGTTTCTTATTCACCACATATGTTTACAATAACTTCCCAGGATGCAGGATTCAAATATTGCAATAAAAATTGCTTCTTTTTACTTAATTGTTTTTTAAATTGTACAGTTTGGTGGGGGCACCACGTGTACTGCATCCTCAGCGGCAATAAATATGTCTATATTAGGCTTAAACGGTCTGCGAACAACTTTCCCTATTCTGAGCTTTTCAGGGTAGCACATTAAGAGATAATGCCTAGAATTGTGCTAAACTGGTCTAAGGATCAGTTTTGTTACATGGCCTTCAGATTCTGGTTTAATATTTTGGGTCCCCGGTTCTACTTGGTTTCACTGTTACAGATTCAGGTTCCGTGGCCACAGGTTCCGTGTTGGTATATTGGCTCCAGATTCTGCTTGGTTTCACTTTCTCCGTATTGTTACACTGGCCCATGGTTCCATTTTGATAATGGCTCCAGGTTCACAAGGTTTTCATATATTGGCTCCAGGTTATACTAGTATGCACGCTTTCCACCTCCTTATTGTCAAATTGGGTCCTATTTCGTTTTGGTATATTGGCTTCGTTTTCTACGCATGGCTACACCGGTTCCGTTTTGGTATATTGGCTCGAACTTTCACTTCCGTTTATGAGTTATTGGATTCAGGTTTTGCTTGGTTTCACTCATTTAGACACCGTTTGTTACACTGATCCGTTTTGGAATATGGCTCCAGGTTCCGTTTTGGTATTGGTTTCACTCATTTAGACACCGTATTGTTACACTGGCCACAGATTCCGTTTTGGAATATGGCTCCAGGTTCCGTTTTGGTATATTGACTCCACCTTCCTCGCGGTTTCATATTGACACCATATTGTTACACTCGATTCTGTTTTGTATGGCTCCAGGTTCCGTTTTGGTATATTGACTCCACCTTCCGCGCGGTTTCACTCTTCCAAACACTACAGGTTCCGTTTTCATATATTGGCTCCAAGTTCAGCGACGTTTCACTCATTCAGACACCGTATGTTACACTGGTCCAAAGTTCTGTCTTGGTATATTGGCTCCAGGGTCCGTTAAATTCTGTTTCTGAATGCGTACTCTTACATTGGTCACATGTTACGTTTCGATATATCCGATCAAGATTCGGTCTCTTTTTTCCTTTTTCAGGATCCATATTTTTCACTGGACCCAGCTTCCTTTTTTATATATAGACCCCATGTTCATCTTGATTAAACGTTTTCACACTCCCTATTGTTACACTGGCCCAAAGTTCAATTATGTTTCATTGGATCCAGATCCCGCTTGGTTTTATCCTTTTATTGTTACACTGGCCCCAGATTTCTTTTATATACAGACGCCAGGTTTCATTTGGTTTCATTTTTTCACATACCGTATTACAGTCTCCTGGTTGTATTTTTGGTGTAGTATACCTACGGACGATAATGGGTACGTCTCCATTCACATAAATACAGTAGTAAATACTGTATGTTGGTCTTTAGTTGGAAATTCGTCTCCAGCTGTTCAGGTCAAACTCTCTGCTTCCGGGCAGAGAGGATCCCTAGATTAGGCTATGTCGAAGGGCAGAGTCTCGTCTCCGGAAACGGCCTCCCGTCCCCGTTTTATACGGTAAATTTTTGGCCGAGCCTGCGGGCTCGGATACCCCACATTAAATTCAGGCTTGTGCCACATCTGACCGCGTGGGGCGGTTGGTAGATATCCTGCAGTTGGAGATTCATTGTGGAATTCACTTGACTCACTTCTAGCAGTTGACTACTGCAACTACGCGAATGAATAATGAAGAATTTTAAACGATTTTAGAACTATTATATTATTATAATTAAATTTTTTTTTTAAAAATGAAAAAATTCTTGTAAAAATTCATTATTCATCGAAAAAATTTTAATCTTCAGACAATAATGTCCTTAATATAACTTATTTACAAAAGCGATTAAAAGTTTTTTAATTAAATAATGTCATGATTTTATTGCATTTTTTATTTTATAATTCAGAGCAGATTTTCGATGAAACATAACTTTTTACAAGCAAAATTGATGATTTACTTTCTCCAAAGAGTCCTGTTTTTAACTAATAAAAAAATCCCGCCTTAAAAATTTAATTTCTCGAAATTTCATGAAATTATGTAAGTAGGTGGTAACATATGTAAAAACAAAAACTATTTTTTTACCAAGATTTTCTAAAAATAAAAATTTGAAAAATAATTTCATTCATTTCCGAATATGTCCTGAAAGTTTCATTAAAATCCGACAATTATTTGAATTTTGCAAGAATTTCAAAATCAATGTGTTTTTCTCGGAAAAAGCGCAAAATAAAACAAAACTTTTTCTCTAGATTGCCGCTGTCGTAAAAAAAATAAACAAGATTTTCAACAAAAATTTCGAACGTGCTAGAAAGGAGTAAGAAATATCAAAAAATAATTAAAAAAATACTTTGGTCTTTCCTCTTAATAATAACAAACATTTTGATGACAAAACTTTGTTTTCATTGAGTTTGGGGCCTTTTTTCATCATGCTATGCTGTTTTTTACGCGACCTAGTAGAGGTACCATTCTTAATCTAAAATGTTTCACTTTATTGAAGTTTCGCCAAAGATCAAGATAGAAATGATAAAATACGCACGAGATATACTTTAATGAAAATTTCAACACTTTGATTGTACTTCCTCAGTTACCATCCTGAAGAAGTACAGTCATAGTGTTGAAACATGAAAGCTTTTTTGTAGCGATGTAAGATATTTCTCGTATAATAAAAACATTTGTATGTATGTGTGTATATATATATATATATATATATATATATAAGTAATAAGAATTCGATTAAATTAATTTTCAGTTTAACCGACAATGTCTGTTTACTTATTTATTTACTAACCCTGGGAAAAATTACGGAATTAGCACACTTGGAGGATGTTCTCTTTGTTTCTGTTTAGCAGTATATAACAGATAAGACTCAATATTTTATTTAATAGCTAAACATTCTGGCTTCCTAAAGTATACCCTAAATAAACTCGAATAAATTATTTCCATTAATGGTATATATTTCCAAGCCATGTTGAGGGAAATATTATGGAATAACCCAATGTTTTTTTTCAGTTCTATTCATTTTGTATTTTCTTAATTTCCGAATAAGTTGTTTTACATCCGAATCAAAATTATAAATTAACTAAAAAACTTGAAGTCGCTAAAAGAAATAAATGTCTGAGTATTGTTTTTCTTATTATTTATTATATTGGCCCGGTTTGCATATTTTTTTTTTTTTATTTTCTATCTAGAGTCCTTGCTTGTTTTTTTTAAACAATATTTGTGTGTGGTTTGGTTTTTGTTTTACGGCATAACAACCTCAATGGGTTACTTAATGCTGACAATTTCTATTGCTGGTAATATTTTTTCTACAAAAATGTAATTCTGATAATGTTTTTCTTCAAAAATGTATCGCTGGTAATATTTTTTCCCTTTTTTTTTCTAATTTTTTTTAAATGCATTGCTGGTAATAATTTCTTACAAATTATTTCTGGTATTAAAACCTATTTTTACACTTTCATGGTGTTTTGACCCCAATTTGGGGGTTAACTATTTGCCCATAGCTGGGGCCCGAACAGGTGTTACCACCCCGGGTCAGGGTAGACCTGGGAACGCCAGCAATTAAGAGGTGGTTCCACGCTTCTCAAAACCTCCTGATCAGAAGCTTTGCTGTTGCATGTAGTTTATCGTCTTACCCAGGACGCGGACGTAGTTTATCGTCTTTGTGTGTCTGTGACGTTTACTTATTCAGTAAGGATTCATTCAAATAGTTTGATTCTAATTTTATTGAAATCGAATGACAAGTTGCCTCTATTTAATTTTTATTATATTTTACAGTTTGCTGAAAAGTAGTCGCGCATATTAAATAGCTATTAGAAAGAACAAGATTAGTCGAGCTGAACTAATTTCTCCTTATTTATTTTATAAATAATTGAGTAACAAAAAATACCTATTATAAATAATTCTTCAAAGCATGCACTTAATAAGTAAATAAAAAAGAAATTTGTTTTTTTAAAAAATGACACAAACTGATACAAAAAATGGCGCAAATATAAAACAAATATAATTTTATTGAAACCAGATGTATCCTGGCTATAAACAAGATATGAAGCCTGTTAAAAATAAGTTCAAGGTACATATTATTCAACAATTATAATATATACTTACGATTTATCATTTAAATTTAGACTTAGCCTAATCATTGCTAATAACACTTCATCTCAAATTTATTCATTTATAAATGTTCGTGTCCTTTGGGAGATCTTACCAACGCCAATAGTCAAAAACGACATTAAGTTCTTATAGTGTTCACACAACTACAACACTCTGTCTTCGAGTGACATTAACTCACATCGACTGACCCGAGACCACAATAGGACTATAGCTATTAAACACATACTAGTAGAATATAGTTAAATATAGCACAAATTGCAAAACCTCAAAATACTTCTTTACGAAAGAAACACGGTGAAATGTAAAATGTTCTAAAAAGAATTCCCCGTGTCGTCCTGTTTGAATGCGTGTATTTGTATACACATGCTACGCCTGTCGCTAGAAAAGTTGATTCCCTGTGACATGGGAGACAATTTTTCCTGACAGAATCTATTTTACATATTTATAAGTTTACCATTTTTCCACGCAAAGAATACTCCTTCCACGTCTGGTCTTGTGCACCATCTCTATATTTAGAGATTCTTGATAAAATACAAAGAAGAATCTGCAATGTTAACCACCCTGACGTGGCATCCTGGCTTCACTCACTTTCCCACCGACGTATCATAGCTTCTCTGTTTCTTTTCTATGACTAAATTCATGGTAATTGTGCATAATCTCTATATACAGGCCTATAAAGAGAGATGTACTCGATGGTCTGATGATTGCTTAATCTGTGAAACAGCTAGTCACTATGCAATTGTAACTTCGGAGTCCAATTTTTGACAACTAGATTTTATCATCAATTTTGGGCGTAAAGATTACTATGCCTGATCAAGTGATCATAATCAATCAAACTGCATTTTAAAAGTATAGCAATCTGAGCCCTCCTTTTTAAATACAACAGAAAGATTTCTCCACCTCCAGTTAGATGCGAGACATACTATGACATTTTTGAAAATCATAGAACTGTGAAACCGGTAAAAGTTACTCTAACTAGATATTCTTAAAGGCTCCAGATGCATTTTCAACTTCTTTTCATACACATACATGCACACACACACACATATATATATATATATATATATATATATATATATATATATATAACAATATAAGTATGTTATAACATCACTACAAATATAGCCATTTTGTTTCAACACTTCTGGTGTCTTGTAAAGTGATGGTGTTGCAAGTAAAACAGATGTACTTCCAAAGAACAGCAATACCTAAGGTTTAAAATGCATTTTTAAAAAAAATGAAAAATCTTTCTTGAAGCTTTTATTTCATCTTTAATTTCAATCTGATAGCTTAAATTTAATATTTCCATTAAGCAAAATACTTTGCTGTATTTCAAACTGAATTTAAATTGATTGGAATTAGTTTTTTATTATAAGCAAAAATGTTCAAATCGTCGATATTGACAAATCTGTCAACACAACGTGATTCTCTTTATAAAATATTCTTTCAAAAATGAAATTTCACTTTCTGAAACTTTATTTGAGGTAGATTCGATGATTTAATGTTTAATTAATTTAATCTGAAACTGATATTACTTTTAGTTTTAAACTTGGAAGAATAACATTTTTAACACGGATTTGGATGTTTAAAGGAGATGCTGACATCTCTCGTGACAGACTGATGGGAATTTATTTCTAAGGTGGACATAACTGTAACAATTACTTGACAAATATAATGCGAACTCCATTTTATATAACTTTCTTTTAACTACACAGTAATTAAGAAAATATTCTAAACAATTTAATATTTTATTGATTTGAAGCTATTTCGGTTTTATAGTCTATCTTGTTGGGGAAATGTTAGAAAATTACCAATAAATTTTAATTTTACTATAGTTATCGCTCTAATTTTCTTATAGTTTCGCGTTTGGACATCCGTATTTACAAAAATCGACCCATTTATAGTCATCAGTTAAATTTAAAATTCTTTTTAAAATACTGGGTGGTTGAATTGTCGTGAGCTTCCCTATTTATGATTAGTAAATACAGTCTTAATTTAATAACAATATCATTTGACCGCTAAAAAATCAATACAGAATTTAAACTATTTAAAAGTTTATAAATTATTCTAATCAAAATTTAAGAAAAATGAAAACAATTCTTGCTAAAATTCATTATTTATCCAGAAAGCTTTTTTAATAGTGTCTGTGATATATTTTATACATAAAAACCATTAAAAGCTTTTCTAATTAAATAATGTCTTAGTTTTATTGCATATTTTATTTTACGTTACAAAACAGATTTTCGGTAACGGGCGATCTTGTTTGACGCAAAAAAATCATTATTTAAATTCTCCGAGGACTTGAACTTATAACAAACTAGCAGTATAACCCGTCTTTGACCGGGTCTTTTATTACTGGGAATTTTTGCCGTTCAATTGGAGCAGTTTAAGTTTAAAGTCATCCCACCCAAAAATCAATATTAGTAATAACATTTGGGTGCAACTGAGGCACATCCCCAAATGGGGGGGGGGTTAGCAATTTGAATGGGGGTGGACCTGAAAAGGGAACTGTATAATAATAAATAATATTATTGTAATAATTTAAACTATTTTTTATTAAAGTTTTTATGAAAGATATATATCAAAGAACAGATAGTCAATAGTAAAATGTTACTGAGTTATAATGGACAGGAAGTAGTGGAGAGCCATTGTGGCCAACAATATGGACTCAAAACTGGCAATGATGAATTATCAATCAAACAAAAAAAAATTAATCAAAATCGGATGGAAACTGTGGAAATGCATAAACAACATCTGATCACGCACACACACACACACACGCACACACATTTTGAGAATTATAGATATAGATTTAAACATTAAGCGCTACAGAAAAAAATTTTCAAAATTTTATCAAATTAAATATGATGGGAGTGGGGGTAACAGATATAAAGAAATATATTTTTATAAAGATTTAAAATAAAAAAAAAAAACATTTCAAAAAAGTTGTGAAAATTTCTTTAAAATTAGCCGATTTTTTTTTTTTTTTAAGAATTTCCAAATTAGCGTACCTTACACCGCAAAATATCCGGTAAAATACCCATTTATGGTCAGCCGCTGACATGAGAAAAAAATTTTAATCAGAATTTCCAAGATTTTAAAAAGTACGTAAAATATTTAATAATCTAAAGATTTTTTTTTTTTAAAGATAAAACTTGCTTTTATTAAATTTGGGTTATTTTTTTCCATTATGCATACTCATTATTTTAGCGAATCCTTCACGGTACCTATATATATATATATATATATATATATATATATATATATATATGGCGGACTCTCCTATCGTGAACGATAAATGAGGGTCAGCATTTGATGGTGCCTTTCGTTTTACACTTATGCATGCTAGCAGGGTCTATTGTGGAGAAAATCAGGTAAGCGAAAGACATATTTCATTTTTACTTTCTTAAGTGTGATACTAGATCAGCCTTGCTGCGGGCGACAAAGCCACACTGACAGATGAAATTTGTTAAGGCAGGATTTTGATGGCGTCTCTGTTTCATAACTTGACGAATCTGATCACGATGCTTCAGTCTACTATCTTCAAAACCCTTTAACTTAATGAAACATGTCTTACGCCACTCCTTCCAGTTTGATGCTTGGGTTTCCCAGCTTTTCAGATCAAAGTTGAGACGCTTCAAGTTGTCTTTCTATTTGTCTATGTAGCGTAAGAGTGGACGCCCAACTGAACGCTTGGAATTTGGTAGTTGTCCATAGAGCACTTTCTTTGGAAGCCTATGCTCATTCATTCTCACAACATGAACAGCCCACCTAACTTGTATCTTTGCTAGAATGGTTTCAATGCCTGTGATGTTGTTACATTTCTTCAGTATTGCACTATTCTTGACCCTGTCATCCCATTTTATATCACATGTGGCATGAGGACAGCACATGTGAAAGGCGTCAAGTTGATTTATGTGTTTGTGGTACAGGGTCCAAGTTTCAGCGCACACACACACACACATATATATATATATATATATAAGACTCTCCTCATCCTTCCTAGTTTGTCTTATACAGCTTTAAGAATATTTGACAGCGTTCGTAAAAAGTTTCAAAACTTACCGATATTTTTGCACCATTTCACTTCTGTTTACAAATATATCTTACAAAATAAAATATTTATCAAATGTTTGATAAAGTCCCTCGGAGGATGAAACGTGTCCGTAAAGAAAATTTTTCCTTTTTGTCTTTATTCACATTGTCTTTTCACGGATTTATTTTATATAGTAGATCTGAAGCTTTACCCACACACACACACACACACATATATATATATATAGTTTATGCAAACCTAGGTAATCCGTATGGGTAGATCCAAGGAGGATGATATCCGGAGAGCTCAATGTAAATTCAAAGCAAATAAATTTGAATAAAAAACAGACCACTTTAAGGTTCCATGTAATAAATTATTTCACCACAGCCCTTTTAAAAGGCTCTGGATCATCAGACTTTACTTCCAAAGGTTGAAATGAAAAATGAAAAGAAATTTACACATTTTTGACGGGCCGTATTAAGCATATGTAAATTAACGAAGTGAGGGGGGAGAGAAGACATGAGTGAGTTAGATGTCGATCCAAGGGATAAAGAATTGAATGGTACATCTAACACACTCATGTCTTCTCTCCCCCCTCACTTCGTTAATTTACATATGCTTAATACGGCCCGTCAAAAATTTACACATACGCTCTTGTTACATGTACATTAACATTAAACTTGGGTTTTAATTTAATGGGGTCTCAAATCATACCCAGTAAATAATTGTAAATCTTTTTTTTTATTTACTCTTTACATTATCTGTGATGAAAAACGTATCACAATCAATGTATTTCCTCGAGTTGCATATTAACGGTCAATGTAGCTCGCGTACCACGGTTTGGCCACCCCTGATATATATATATATATATATATATATATATATATATATATATATAGGACCCTCCCTCTGTTTCGACGTATGAGAGTTCAGCAGTTTATAGGTTAGTCGATAGATGTTTATGTTGAATATGACATTTCAGTCCCGCAAGATTGTGGGTTACGAGATCAGCCTGCTAGTCTTAATATAGATTGTTTAGCTCTTGCCTTACTTAGATGTTGGGAGCGTCTAAGATTTCAAAGGGTTGTAGTTTTTATTCATTTGGTTTTAAATTGCCATCCTCCAAATGCTGGCCTCTATTCGCTATACACTGTTGTAGATGATTTCTAGTTTTCCATCACTCGAAATTTCAAAATCTTTGGCCCTAAAATTTCCAACCCATAGCAGTATCGAATTTCGAATTAGAATTATTCCGACGTAACATGAAATGAGTACAAAAAGATCTCTGTGTCGTAATTACAGATTCACCAGTCTTAAAAAAAACGTTTCAATAGCAAATCCTCAGTGTGCACCATTCCCAGCCATGATGGTAAATGATGGTATCTGAAAAAGTAATGGTAAGACATTAGCTAGAGGAAGATACCATTGTCACAGGTGACAGTTTAAAATATTGGATTTATTTCTGCCGCAACCTGTGTAATAATAATGATGTTTCGCGAAAATAAATATCTGTTGACCAGTGTACTTCGGGAGGATATTGCTTCACAGACAAAGACATTTTGTAATTAAAACGCTCAAGAAAAAGACAAAAGCAAACGAATAAAATTAAATGTTTTACTCTAGAGTTTTGCAAAAATGGTATCCATTCGTCAGGTAGTTAAATTGATTAATAGATATATGTTTCTTAAAAGATGATACATATTTTTTATATTTTCTCTATAACGATGTTAATTAGAAATCAACTTATTTTAAATTTCTTTTTTTTTTTTTTTTTTTTTTTAAAGTTATGACTTATTGTAATTTGTAAACTTCGATTATAAAGAAAATGATCTAATACACATAACTGAAAAAATATTATATTAAAATTCTGCTTGTTTCTCTGTTAGTCGTGTATATCACTATCTCAGATAATAATCTTAATTAGCTAATAATAATTAATAATAATTTTAATTAGATGATAGTGTTAATTAGAAATCAACTTATTTTAAATTTCTTTTATGCCCTGCCACTACCTCAGATAAATAATAAACCATTCCCTTTTGATTGTGAGGAAAAGTGGAAGAAGATATATCAAAGACGCTGTTTGGTTTTAGGTAGAAAAAGAATGCAAATAGCATAAAACAGAAAGAAAAACATGAAGGAAGCATTGCTGGCATGACTGATTCTAGCTGCATAACAAAATCCTAAATTAGTTCAAGAAAAGTAGGAACATCTGTCATCGAGATTAAAGACCCCCTGACTAAATACTAGTGGATTGTTTTCATATTTTCAATGTCACAAAATAAAAAAGTTGTTTGATGTGCTCCTTGAGATCTAGTGTGAGTTGCGTTTACTTTTCTTCTGAATACGTTTTTGAAGTGGTTTAGTTTGTTTGGCACTAAGAGCTATTTCGTTAACCGACGCTGTGATAGTAAGTTTACTATTATCTTTAATAATACTGTCATAATTATCTATTAGTATCGTGTATATATATATATATATATATATATATATATATATATATAAAGAGACAAGAGAAAAACCTATTTTAGCCGATGCGTTTTGTCCTCTGAAGGACTGATTTGCCTTGATAAAGTCCCTCAGAAGACGAAATGCTTTGGCTAAGAATAGTTTTTCCTCTTGTCGCATTTTTTTCATTTTGTCTTCTCTACAGATACACTATATCTGAGAAATGTATGTGTGTATATTTAGGCAGTAAATTCTCTTTTAGGGATATCTGATTAAATAAATTACAAATATTATGTCTGCTTATTTTTAGCATAATCCGTTCATATTCACGGATATTTTTTCGTGTATTACAATCAAATGATGCAAGAAATGCACTGTAACAGTGAAAATCACTTTTATTTCCCATGTACTTTAATGCGCACTTGACCATGTCAACATACTGATGTACTGGCGATAATTGCGAAAAGAGTCTGTCATACTCTAGATCAAAACGGTGAAGCCTGCGCTGTAGCTCTGGACATCTCGAAAGCCTTTGACATGATTTGGCATCATTTATATTATCTGCATAGATGTATACTAATGATTTGAGAATGTTCTTCGGCAGATCGTTAATAAAACGCAGAAAGAGGGTAGGTTCAAGAAGATAACCCTATGCGACTTTTTTTCCTAATGTAAACATGGAGGTTGATTAAGAGGGGGTCTTGCAAAGGGAAGTGAACATACATGGAGGGGGGTCTTGCGAAGGGAAGTGAACATACATGGAGGGGGGTCTTGCGAAGGGAAGTGAACATACATGCAAGTATTTTCAAGAATACTAGTGAATTTTTTTGTTAGATAATTTATTATCAAAAATGTTCTTCATTTTAACAGCCTTCAAGAGAGAAAAGACAGGACTACTGCCTCTGGCTTATATTATGAACCACCTTAATCGAATCGTTGTTATTGAATAAATAACTCTACTAATCGTATTTGAAATAATTTTTAAAACAATACTAAGTGATTTTTTTTCTAATCATTTCACCCCAAGCAAGGTAGTAAAGCCAGTATGACACAAGGGATAACTGAGTGTGAAGGAATAACAAAAAAAAAAAGAAACCTTATTATGGCTCGAGAGCAATAAAAGAAGAATCAGGAAGACAGTAGATAACGATTGACATTGCATTTAAATTTTTGCAGATCAAAGAATCTGGGAGAGAGTTCCACAAGAGAGAAGTGCGAGAAAAGAAACTATTAGTATAGAACTTACGGTGACCAGTAATATTGTTTCTTTGGATTTTATTAAGAATCTTCATATATATATATGTGTGTGTGTGTGTGTGTGTGTGTAACGTTATTTTCTCCATTATTACCACTATATCGGAAATTATTTAATTAACATTCTTTTGACAATTTCTGTCTATTATTCATTTCGCCCCATGTAAGGCAGTATTGCCACTAAGATATAATGGATTACTGAATATGAAACAATTAGAAAAGAGAAATATTATGAAGAAGCGCGAACAATAGACGCGTAATCAGGAAGACAGTAGATAACGATTAAAATTATATTTAAATTTTTGAAATTCAAAGTTGATTGGAAAGCATGAAATCGGAAGAGAGTTCCATAAGTGCGAGAAAAGAAACTGTTAGCATAGAACTTGCGGTTGCATCTAGACAACTCATCCGTAAATTGGTGAGCCCTCGTTGCCAATTTAGTATTGAGCATAAATTTATAAAGACTAGGTAGCATAGAGAAGAACTCATACGAACAATTACCATGAAAGTATTTATAGAAAAGGCACAGGAAACTACATTACATAAATGACTGAAGCCGAGATGCCAAGTCGAGACCAGTAATATTGCTTCTTCTTTAGATTTTATCAACAATCTCTAAATATGTAGCACGAGCACCGGACCATATGTGGCAGCAATATTCTAAGCATGGGGGAATTGTAGACTTATCTATAAGTCTACCATTCGTCCATGCTTAGAATCCTGGAGAGAAAAAATTGTCTCACACGTCACAGTGAACCAACTTTCTTAGAAGTAGACCTAGCAATTGATTCAATATAATTTTTCCACATCATATCAGCGCAGAATGTTAGCCCAAGAAGGCGTAACGCGTCTCTTTCCTGGAGGTTAGCATCAGCCATACTGGTGAGAAACAGAAAAGTGGGGTTTGCTGGTGATTAATAGAGAGAAGTTTCGTTTTGGAGGTGTTAGAATCAACAAATCATTCCTTATCCCAATTTATGACAGATTGTTTTCTTCTTTTTTTTTTTTAGATTAGCTGCCAATTTGATCTCATCGAGCGGATCAGACTTACTGTTGAGACAGGAGTAAATAGTTATGTCATCAGCATAGATACTAAGGTGACATGTAAACTCTTAATTTCTAGGGCACCTCAGTGCAAAGTCCTGCTTTTGTTACTCCTGTGTAATGGATCGATCCTCACTGGGTGTTCCATACTTATAACCTTGTGCCAAACCTAACCTTATAAATAACAATTTAGTCCTCTATAAATGTCTATGCCTCAAAAGATTAATTTTTTTACAAAGGGAAGTAATGCATATATTACGAAGATATTTTAATAAGAAAATATCAGTGTCGAGAAAGATTGGAGGATGTGAATAAGAATTTTGAAAGCGGTAAATGAATACAGTGGAACCTCGGTTCACGAATTTAATTCGTTCCTTACCCGAAATGTTCGTAAACCGAAACTATTTTTCCAATAGGAATCAATGTCGACAAAAAAGTCGCAGTAAAATAAAATTGGAAATAAAAAGCACCGGCACAACACACGAATGTATGCAACACGACGGTCGACACAGAATTATTTCGTTCGTGTTAACTCGGTTAGGCTATGTTGTTCGAGAACCGAAAATCTGTTCGAAAACCGATTTGTTCGACATATGAGACGTTCAAGAACCAAGGTTCTCCGGTATATTCAATTACATTGGCTGAAAATTACCCATTCATATGATACGACGCTAAGATAGATTTTGTTTCAAGATCCTATTTCATGGCAAATAAATAACAATCTTATTTTACGAGGAACACTTTCTCAAGTTAAAATGGTGTTCATAGTTATTTTCTTGGCGTCTGTTTTGTTTTTTTTTTTTTTTTAGCATCAGATTTTATGTGGCGTAATCATCAGAATAAAAGTAATTAGACTCAGTGGGGAAGATGATTTGGTATCACGAATAATATTTAGGAGTATCGTTTTCTTGAGAATAATTATATTTTCATACTCTCAGAGTAAGAATACAACGTTCCGACGTTTTATCACTGAGCCATAAGTTACTTTTCTAAATGTTTACTGAGTTTGATTTAATAGTACGGTACAAGGCCATAATTGATCGAACTCATGCTACCAAACTTGTTTGCCATTCACATTTGAGCCATAAATGTATCCTGACAGAAATCGCCACCATTTATTGTTAAGAGGTATTGTTAATAATATGACCATATCTTAAAGCTATGATGCAAGAGTTTAATAATGGTCTCGTATTTTAAAGCTATGATGTAAGAGGTTAATAGTCTTCTCATATTTTAAATCTATGAATCTACATCAATAAAGCCAATCCTGAGACTGAGATACATAGCTGGCACCTTCATACTCTGCCCACACCAGGAAGACGTCCAGCTACTACTGGACCATGTGAACTCAATAAGATCATCGATACAGTTCACAATGGAGCGAGAAAAACAACAAATTCGCCTTCCTGGATGTACTAATATCTCTAAGAGAGCATGGGTTGAAGACATCCGTATACCGCAAGCCAACATTCACCGGACAATAGCCCAAATTCAAATCCCACCATCCATACAGTGTAAAGAAAGGAATCGTCCGCTGCTTACAACATCGAGCAAAAGTCATAAGTGGTGACCCAGAAACATGCGAAAAAGATATGGTCATTATTAACAGTACCCTACTATGTAACAACTACACTGGATACATGATAGCAACTCCGTCAAACTGGGATAGAAGGGTACAAGAGGATAACAGCGCTCAGAAAACAGCTTCAGTCTGCCTACCCTATGTGAAGGAATTATCGGAGAAAATACAAAAGATCTGTTGTCCATGTAATATCAGGACAACCTTCAAAAGTGGCTCAACACTTCGCAGACACTTCTTCCGAGTAAGACCTTCCATAGAGGAGAACATAACTAAGGACTGTTTGTACGCCATCTCGTGTAACTGTGGTATGAAATACAAAGAAGAAACAGGTCGCCCCTTTAAAGTAAGACGACAACAACATCGTAAAACGGCAGCACGAGGGGAAATAGAATAATCAGGCGTAGCTGACCACATATGGAGGGAAAAGGATCACCGACCCCTGTGGAATGAGGTTGAAATAGAGATCATCACTGGAAAATGCGAAAATTCAAAGAATCAGCACATATGCTAGGTCACAAAAATTTCCTGAGCCGACCCAGCATAGAAATGAATACAATATGGGAACCGGTAATAAGGAGTGCTAGAGAAAAGCAATGAATAACAACAAAAATTGCAATATAAGCTCAGGTAAAATTGCAATAATAATAACAGAAAAAATGCAATATGAGCACTTGTAAAATATGATTTTTGAGACATTAGGTTTATAAGTCAAAAAAATTCATACACAGATGTCCTCAAGGACACGTTGACTAGTGGATAAAGACGTTGGTTAAATCCAGTGACTAGACACGAAAAGTTGTGAGTTCAATAGCAACAGTGAACCAAAACTTGGAGAGTTTATTTAAAGGGAAATAACTAAGTCATCCGGAAGAGACGTGGAACGAAATAAAGAGTTCGTTTTGCAATTCCGATCACCAGAAGAAGGCTGGAGCGTACAACAACCGAAACATTGTGAATATGGCAATGAAGATGAGGATAACACTCCGTGTAATGTAAATAATGCTTAAAGCTATGATGTAAGAGGTTAATAATGGTCTCATAATCTAAAGCTGTAATGTACTGTCCCGTATTTTAAATGTAAATTCCATCCCTTTTTTTAAACTGTAACAACTATCACGTGTCTATGACGGTTGTATCATATTTTAAAGCTATAATGTGGCGTCACATTATTTAAGGCTGTAAGAGCCGTCTCATCTTTTAATACAGTAAGATATATGCTCATATTTTAAAGCAGTAAAAGCTTACTCCTAATTTAAAGCTGTTATGACCGTCGCGTATTTTAATTATGTGGCAATCGTATCATATATTTTGCTTCTGCCATATATTAAGAGATTCTTGATAAAATCCAAAGAAGAATATGCAATGTTATTGGTCCTGACCTGGTATCTCAGCTTCAGTCACTTTCCTACCGACGTAACATAGCTTCCCTGTGCCTTTTCTATAAATGCTTTCATGGTAATTGTTCTCATGAACTTTGCTGTATGATACGTAGACTATTAATTTAATCACAGAACTAGATTGCCGGCAAGGTCTCATCCTTTAACAGTTGAAATTGTTAGATGAAACCGCAAGTTCTATGCTAATAGTTTCTTCTGTCACACTTCACGATTGTGGAACTCTCTTCTGGCTTCTTGCTTCCCAGTTAACTTTAATCTTTAAAAGTTTAAAGGCGATATTAACCATCTTCTGTCATCTTAATTTTTGTTCTTTTATCGTCTTCTCTCCTTAATAGTTTTTGTCATATTCTCTAATACTCAGTAACCCATTGTGTCTTAGTGACCTTATCTTGCTTGCAGTGAAATGATTTAAAAAAAAAACCAGCTACGATGCACCGTTTTTCAATTTAAAGCGGTAAGGACCGCCTCTTGATTTAAAGCTTTAATTGCTACTACCGTTTATTAGCAAATAAAAATGCAGGCAAACCTCTCATCTACGGACCCCCCCCACCATCAACGGACTTTGGATACAACAGACAAAATCTGCAGACAAAATAAAATAAAATCTATGAGGAAAAAACTTTCAAATCGTCAGCGATGTATTTCAAAATTTGAAGTCTTAGCAAACGAGTCGTATTAGTTCTCAAAGTGACCGCTTCGCGGCGGTGGCGGGCCTTTCAATTGTAAACAAAAGACGGGTGTACAGTATATAAAGTACGATACATTAGCGCGTGCGTGAAGAAGTAGCTGTGAGAAAACTATTATTTTTGTTATTTTGCTTAATATATCTATATTAAGTATATATTTATTTATGCCATATATACATGTTTATAGTATTTATATTATGGTCCTAACTACTAGTAGTTACTATAGTGGTTTTATAACTCAAAAATAATCCCTTCACGTCTACGACAATCGGCTTTAACAGACCATTCATCCACCCTATTAGTCTGTTGATGAAAAGTTTGAATTGATATTTTTGAAGTTATTTTTATTTTTACTCAGAGAATTTCGTGAAAAAAATAGCATCTTTCAAAACTAAAACGAAATCTAGGATAAAAATAAATGCACCTTTTATTTTAAAATAGAAGTGTTTGTTTTATTCATTTCTCGGATTTTGTTCGCAATTTCTTTTTGAGTTTTGATGTTTGCTTCGTTATTAGTTAATTGTAAGTGGTCAAGTGTCCGCCACACAACAACTGCAATCGTTCTGGAATGAAGTGTAAAAACCGACAAAACAGTCTTGAAGGACTAGAAGCACTCTTCGCTGTCTGCTCTGTCGCTATGGTGTTACAATTACTTACGGCAAGCCTTAGTGGTTCTCACGGGGATAACGAGTTGCGAATGCTACCACACCAGCCGTAATCTGCTTTTATATACTAATGTTCACCAAATAAAAAGCCCAAGAACAATTCAAGGTTGCGGTTTAATGTGCGCTGTTGTATAGGCGTAAGAAATGTTTTGAGGTCATATAGCAAAGATAACAGTTAAACTTAGACTTGAAAAGATCAAGTTTGGAGTGTTCGGGAAAACATCCTCCCGGGAGTCTGTTCCACAAAGCAGCAATTCCTGAGAAAAAGCTGTCCGCCTGAAACTTATTTTTATTTATGAAACACGAATGGGGATGATTCATCAATGTGTGATCCCAGTTGTAAAGGTCGGGTCTGTTTCTGTTGTGTTGCAACTAGCCACAGCGCAATCAGTTCTGCAGTGTTGCAACTGGTGTTGTGTTTAACTGTCGAATTAGATATCTAATATGCCTGTGGTAAACCTTTTAGCTAAAAACGAATTCTGATCGACTAGATCAGATGTTCTCAACCAGGGGTAAATTTACCCCTAGGGGGTAAAAAATTATATAGTCGGGGGTAAATAATTGAAGTACCTGATAATTTAAAAAAAAAAACCCTGAAAGCTGATGATGATATGAGAGTAGCATTATCAGAAACAGCTCCTCGCATTAACAAACTGATTGACTCAATGAATCAACAGTGTCCCCATTGATAATGCTTCTGATGTTTCTCTTCATTATTTTTTGTAATACAAATTAACTTCATAATTTTCTATTTAGAAAACGTTTGATTTTCTTCTTTTTTTTTTTTTTTTTTTGATACGAATGTATAATACTATTTTTATCCAAAACCCAAAGTCCTGAACAATAAAAAGTTTCCTTTCTGACCTTTTTGTTTTTCTGCCACTTTATGACATTGATGTACAAATGATGGATTACTAATTTTTTGATCAGAATACTGAATTTTTACTAATTTTTAGTATTTGTCAGTATTTTTTATTTCTGTTTTGGTATTTTTACTAATGACTAATTTGCCCAATTTTTAGTCACAAATTAGTCAGTACTAATCATAATCATTCATTCAAAAAAAAAATTTTTTTAGTATTTTCTAAAAAATTTTTAAATTGCCAAAAACAAAAATACTAAAAAAATTTTTTTTTGAATGAATGATTATGATTAGTATTAATTTGTAGATCTACTAATACAGCGGATAAAATGAATAATTTTTATTAATGACTACAAACGTTAATAAAAATACTGAATTTTATATAGAGTACTAACTTATACTAAAAAATTAGTACATTAGTACTAAATAAGAAATCAGTATTTTGAGTGTCGCTTAGTATTTTGACTAAAAAAACCCTTAGTATTTTGAATGAAAAAATCATTCATTCATTTAGTCACGAAATTGTACATCAATGCTTTATGATGGCTATGAATTTTTTGTATGGGAGTAGGGGGTAAATAGAGAAATACATAAAGCCGAGGGGGTCAATGATGGAGGAAAGGTTGAGAATGGCTGGACTAGACTGTTCGGATAATAACAAACATCTATTTATTAATGGCAGTTACTACACAATTCCGTCTTTTTTTTTTTTTTTTTTTTGTAGCTGGAGAAAACACTAGTCTCCATCTAAGGATTCCTTACTTTCGTGCCTTTTACTATAAAGTCAGTTTCACAATAGTAACGCTTTCTGCTTTTGTTCTTTCTTCAGGTTTTTTTTCTTTTATTTTTTTATTTTTAACTCCGTTCTTCCAACTCGGGCGTAAAGTAGCTCCATATTTCTAATGGCCAGGATACAAAACAGACCTTACTGACTGATATGGGAAGCTCTGTCCCAGTGACTGCGAATGTGGATCATTCTAGTCATAAAGTCTTCGGACACTGGAATTGTCACATAATCCGTTTCTTAAAACAAAAAAAAAAGAGATTCTCTTAAGAAAAATCAGATTCCCTGAGCAGGAGACACTAAATGAACCTATAAAGATATTTCTTTATTTTTCGAACTAGGGTTGAGCGTTCAGGCAAATAGGTAAATATTCGGATATTTTTTTTTACTCGATCATTCAAAGATTCTTTCGTATACGTACCCTTTTGAATTAGGAATACGAGTTTCGATTCTCACCAATTCCAATCACAAGGCCTAATCATGCATTTTTATACGTCCTAATTAACTGTTTCCTTTCGTTTCTTTTTCCGTTATAGCTTTCTCAATTTTTTGTATTTACATACTCCTTTTTCTTTATTTAGTATAACTACGGTGGATTAGTGAACAGCGGCTCGTGTTCGAATTCCAGTCGAATCCATTGCATTCATTTAGGAATTATACCTTTGGGAAAGGTATGAATCGTCTTCTTCTCAAAGCTATGGGTAAATAGACCAGATTCTATAGCCTTGGATGGCAACTGATTTACCGCAGAAAGAAATGGCAACCTACTGCGGGAAAAAAAAACTGCCTCGTTAGTCATGTATCGAAAGATACATGATCGCCTAAGCGTGTATGGCACTGACTTCGTTTTATTCATGCTTTATGGTAAGGTGATCACCCTGTCACAGAAAAAATCGCTGTAACCTTTATAAGTACCTAGAAACGAATTAATTCTACTACAGCCATTTCACTTAGTAGAACAAATAAGTCACTAGATCTGTAGATTGGTATTAATTATGCTGGAGTATCGTTGTCATATTGGGACGGGGGCTACCCAGACCTCACTCTCCAGCCTCAATAGAGTCCAAAAGCGTCTCCGAATCCTTGTGGGTGACGAATTATTTTCCACCCTCTAACCTCTCCCCCAGACAGAATGTGTCAAGCCTCTCACTGCTCCATCGCTAATTCTATGGAAAGTGCTCGGATGAACTATATTCCTTGGTTCTGCTAGTTCTAACTTTCATGGTAAGGACCTATCATGCCACGCACATTGTATATAAAAAAGAAACAAAAAAAAAAACACCCATATTCCCTCTGTACTCCATCGGTGAGAAGTTCCACTCGAACAGGTTCTTCCCGTGAACCACTGCTCTGTTGAACTGACTCCCGAGAGGTTGTTTCCCCAACCACGGCAATCTTAACCTGTTCAACTCTAGGTTCAGCCATTATCTTCCCCTCCTATCTGTACAAACTACATCTTAACTTAACCCTCTACCTCGAGTGGCCCCCAGACCTTGTGTAGGGTGAACATTACTGTAAAAAAAAAAGTAAACTCATTTTTAGCTGTATTTAGTGTAATTTTTACTAAGGCCGCCGATCTATAGCTATGAGTAGACAGAACAATAGATCAAAAATATGACAGTTTTCGGTGAGATTTGAACTCGCGTCTCTCCGGCTTCGGGGAATTTGGAAGATTAGGCCGACTTTAGCAGGAAAGATTAAACTTGTGACAATCTATATCTATAATTTTCAAAATGTGTATGTATGTGCGTGTGTGTGATCGAATGTTGTTTATGCGTTTCCAGTTTTCATCGGATTTCGTCGAAATTTTTTTTTGTTTGATAGATAATTCTTCAGTGCCGGTTTTGAGTCCATATTGTCTTGAAAAATTACAACACTTGAAGGTGAAAAATCAGAAAAACTGATTTTTTACACTTTAAGGCAAAATTTAATGTCTGTAAAAAAACCCAGCGTACAATCAATTTAGAAAGTTGAAATCTTACGCAAAAGATTATTAGAATTTATATATATATATATATATATATATATATATATATATAAATAAAATATATATCGTAAATAAAAAATTATGATTATGATGGTCCATGGAAGCGGTTCCTTCCTTGCAAGATTGAGAACGCAAAAACGGACCTCTTAAGGGCCATGCTCCCCACCCCTACCTCATTCAAATTGCTAACCCGCCCATTTGGGGATGTGCTTCAGTTGCATCCAAATGTTGTACTAATATTGATTTTCGTGTGGGCTAACTTTACACTTAAAGTGCTCTAATTGAACGGCAAAAGACCCGGGCAAAACCGGATTATACTGCTAGTCGATCAATAAGCTCAGATTAACTACTGTGCTACACTGTAAACTCCGTTGATATAAATTGTCGTCCTGTATTTGAATTTCATGTGTAACTGATCAGTTTTCTAAAATCAGTTGGCCACACAGCAAAAAACAAATTAACTTCGAAAGAGAATCAGAAAAACGAAATATTGAAATTTGACCCGGACACGTTACTCGTATTAAAAGTGTAACAACTCTAAGCAGTTTTTCATAGAAAATTAAAATGTGGCAAATCTCAAAGGGAGTTAAAGATTAACTGAAAAACGTAGATACGTATAACAAGGCTGACCTAGCATGACCTTCTTCAGATAATATATACGGCTATGGTTTCGTTAAAAATTTTCAAAAAGTTTTCTCAATTTTTAACAAGTAAAAAGATATACACTAAATTTTGTGAACAACTCTACTGCAGTCATTAGATTTAGAATTAGTAAGTCATTACTTAGATTAGTATCAATTTTGACTAGTATTTACATTTAGTTTCAGTTCGGGATGCCTTTTGCGCAACTTCCAATACGAATGTAAGGCAACGCCCAGGCTTAAGTAAGCTTGGATGGTCACTTAATTGGCTTGACTGATAGGGACGTGGATTTGTATGTTGAGTCCTTCTACTACAATGTTAGCTATCTAATTCAGCCTTTTATATGATGTAACCACAGTACTTAGCTGTTACAAGTATTTCCAAGACTATAAACCTTTCTGGAGCCGAGCCACAAACTTAAACATGCTCTGTTTACTAGAAGCGGCGGGAGCCTTTCTGCTCTTGACTAGTATATCATTGCCATACAAAAAAAAAATCGGACGAGTGATTAATGTAAACAATAATTGGCGCCAGTATGGTGAATGTGTTGTTGTATGGGAATGACATTTCTTTTCCTTAGAAATTTCTTTCCAATATAAGAGTGCGTCTTCCAAGCCGGAAAATACGGTACTTTAACCAAATAAGCAATGTGAACTTTGTCGAAGAAAAAAATTTAATCTATAAACCCACACATAATTCCACTGTCTTTATCAGTACCATATTTGATTGTTTTATTTTTACATTAGTAGTATTAGAAACAGATGTATTAGATTTTTTATATTTTATTACATGAAGTATTGGCAACCATTTTTATTAATTTTTGACTAGTATTTACTTTCAACTTCATTTTTTATTAGATGAAGCATTGTCGACCATCTTTCTTAACGTTTTACTAGTATTTGTTTTCATCTTAATTTTTTATTACTTGAATCATTGTCGACTATTATTATTAATTTTTGACTAGTATTTACTTTCATTTCCATTAGATGAACGATTATCAATCATTATTATTAAATCTGTTAATGTTTCTGTCTGCAAAATACATTTTAAAATATAAATGAAGAAAATTACAACCTCAACATGCTATTAGAATTGTACTTATCCCCCACTTTGTTGGTTCACGCAGCCGTTACACTTTGCCAATACCTCATAAATAATGGCTTATTCCATTTTGATCATGCGGAAAGTGGGGAAAAGACACTACTTGGTTTCACTGAGAAAAAGAAAGAAGAGAGGGAAGAAAGTAGTGTTCAACGGTTGTTTTGGTGACATGGAAAAAGCTGTCAATTTCAAATCTATTCACTTGTACCCACTTCTTAAAATAACGACCATCTTTCATACTTATGATTGTCATTGCAATATTTTGTTAAAGTTGTTAAGCTCAAATATTTAACGATGTCATAGAGGAATAGACTTTATTGTCGTAGAACTCGCCGTGAGCTTACTTAATCATAAACTTAAGAATTAAGATTCATCAGAAAAGTCAAGAAAACCGTGAAAATTTCACGGGTTAAAACTATTTTTTTTCATTCATCACATCATGGATTCCTGTAAACTAACCAGAGCCACACTTACTTGCACATCAAATGAGATAACAACACAATGATAAGTAATTAGATACTTTATTCCGTCTCCTTTTTTTTCTAGTCGGTCACGGACTTGCTGGAACGGTTCATCTGACATAATCTCATGATTTCTTTCTTGAAAAAAATTCTTCCCATCTTACGTAAAGTGGAATTCGTATATATGATCCATAACTAAACATGAAGGAAAAATGGTTGGTTCTCAATGCCACTCCAGTAGGCATCTGATTCCTCCTGATATGTTCTTCCTTTAAAAAAAAACAGTTCAGGACAATAATGGAATACTCGTCCGATGTCTTGGGTGGAGCTCCCCGATACGTCACTTTCCAGGCTTGATAGAGTATAAAAGCTTCAACGCGGCTTTGTGGCTGATGAATTATTTTCCACCTTTCAACCCCTTTCCCACAAACGAAATGTTGCAAAGCCTGTCACTATTCTACTGCTATTTCCATGGAGAATGTTCAACTGAGCTACATTCTTTAGTTCAAACAATTTTAACCCTCACAACTAAAACTTGTAATGGTTCTCCACAGTTTCCTATCTTTTGTCCTCAACAGTACTTGCTCTATTATGACGTCTCTTTCTAGTCATTAGTCTTCTATTTGCTCAAATCTTTCAAGTAGCGCCCCTCCCTCTCGCTCTCCCTCCCTCCGCTCTCGCTCCTCCCTCCTCCCTCGCTCTCCCTCCCTCCCTCCTCCCTCCCTCCTCTCTCTCCCTCCCTCCCTCTCTCTCCTCCCTCCCTCTCTCTCCCTCCCCTCTCGCTCTCCCTCCCTCCCTCTCGCTCTCCCTCCCTGGGATCCCCTTTTTCTTCATGACTCTTCCTCCCCTCTCTCTGGTTCTCCAGTTTCCCATTTTTCTCCCTCAACAATCGCTTTCTCGCTTTCTGGGATATTCTCTTTCTGGTTCTTGGTCCAGTTTCCCATTTTTTTCCTCAAAATTTTCAAGTTATGAGGTCTCTTTCTCTCTCTCTCTTTCAAAGGTCTCTCTGGGTCATGTTTCTTCAGGATCATGGTTCTCCACAGTTTCCTATTTTTTCTCAACAATATTTGTTCCTTTATAACTTCTCTTTCTATTTGTAGTTCTTGGTCATCTATTTGCTCAAACTTAGGTCCTCTCTCTCTCTCTCTCTCTCTCTCTCTGGGTCATGTTTCATCAAGAGGTGAGCCATCATGGTTCTCCACAACTTCCTTTCTTTTGTTGCTTTCACTAATACTTGCTCCTTTACGAATCTTTCTTCTGTCGATGTATTCAACCCTGTCAAGTGGGCTACTATGTGTTTTATTCTGTTTCTGTCATTTTTAGTGTACTCTGTGTGTGCTCAATTCTTTATGTACTTTTCCCCTCATTAGCTATCACAGAAATACGAGTTGTCTTCTTCTAAATGTTAGTAGCAGTTCCTTTGTGAATGCTTTTCTCCGATCTTCCTCGTTTCTCACATGCTCTGTACATGTTATTCCCTAAAGTCATCACCAGAACCGCGCCTCTTTCACTTTGTCTTTGATACGGGTGACAGAACTAATTTCAACTCGGGACCTCAAAAGGGTAATTTGCAATTCAATCCGCGCGCTCAATTTCTAATAAAAATTTCCCGAATAGTTCCATTTAGGTGTAAATGTACATGTTTAATTCGAAAATGACAAAGAAATTTTGATAAAATGTACCATTTTGGAGTTATCGACAGTAAAAGTTCGGTGGGTGAAGTTGAAATTAATTATGCACTCCTTTCATACGTTTGTGTCGAAATTATCCATCGTTTACATCCATACTAAAGGATAGACATTGCATCGCAATCTAATCTTTATTTCTAATGACATTTCCCGCCATTTTATTACAATTTTGAGCACGCGTATTTAATATATGCGACTACTTATTTGGCGGCGATAGAATTATGTTATTCTTTCACATTTGTTTTCGTTCTTCTCAACCTCTCTTTCTAGGTACCATTCCCTCAAGGCACAATTCTATACACTAGATTAAGAGTCGGCGACCCCCGGCCCGCAGGCCACATCCGGCCCGCGAAAGATTTTTATCCGTCACGCCAACTTTAACACCTGGCCACAAATTAATTAATTTGTAGTGCAAGTGGCAGAAACGTATCAGTTGGCGTTAATCAACTTACAATGAGACGAATTTTTTTAAATCGAAATATAATTGCGAATCCATTGCTGGCTTCAACAAGAAATATGTTTTGCCAAGCGGAAAATGTAAAAGCCTATTGAATGGTATCATTTTTTGGAAGTGTATATGCTTGTGAAAAACTTTTTCGAAAATGAAATATACTAAAATCATTTTTTTTCTTTTTCGAAGAAGGTTGGGTGATGACCACCTGAATGATGTTTTGCTTCTGTTGTCGACAATATTTCACCAGATGTGGAGAAGTTATCGACTTATAAGCAGAAACAAGTGTCTCATTAAATAATTTGCCATTTTTAACTTTATTTCATTTGCACTATTTACATTATTCGGACTATTGTCCTCATCTTTGTCGCCGCATTTGTTACAACGTTTCGACCGTTGTACGCTCCGTTCTTCTTCAGGTGTCTGAACCCTTTATTTCGCTCACTGGGGTAGACTGTCCTATTTCCACGTGCCATGTTTAATGGATGTCAGTTATCTCCTGTTAATACCCCTCTCTAAGTTCTCCACTGCCTTAACCGAGTATTGAACTCACACTCTTTGGGTCCTGTCACTGGATCTAACTTACGCCTTTATCCACTGTACCATGTGTCTTTGAGGAAAACTGTGTATGAATTGACAGATGCTGTATTTCATTTGTGGTAAGGAATTTGCATTTTTTGTTGACTGTGTTTGTTGTTATCCTGTTATACCTGCATTAAAATAAGGCAACTTTTTTTAAATAATATAACATTAACTTCGTTTTCTTTTCTTTAAACATGCAGACCAAGGCAGTCTTCTGGACGTAGAAGTCAGGGGTCGAGACAAATTATTATAGTAAATTTGATATCATGCCTCCTGCTTCCAAGACACTGCATAGCTTTCTGGCTCTTTCACTCCGACCACTGCACTAGATCTTTTTTAATATGCCGAAATAGTTTCAAGGATTTTCAATTCTTAACACTGGGAATTTTAACCTGAAAGTTCCGAATGTTAAGAATTGTAGTCGTCTAATAAAGTGGGGTCTATGCGTTTCAACAAATAACGGTTTGATGTAAATGTAAAATATATTTATATATATATATATATATATATATATATATATATATATATATATATATATATATATATATATATATTTCATTTAAACCTCTGTATAACAGGATGCTGTTTTCTTACTTTCTTCATTTAATTCATTATTTGCTTTTTTTTCTTTTCTTTAATTTTTCTTTATTTCTTTCCTTTCTTTTTTTTATTTATTATTTCCTATCTTTCTTTAATATTTCTTTCTTTATTCATGATCTGTCTGTTCTAGTCTTTTCATATCTATCTATCTATCTATCTGCGTGTATGTTTTCTTTGTTTATCTATGTGTGTGGTGATGGAGTGCGTGTTTTAAACATATTTTGGTCCTGTGTTAAAAAAAAAAAAATACTTAAAAAAAATACTTGCTGCTGATTTTTTTTTTTTTTTTTTTTTTTTGAGGGGTGGGCTTTTTGTCATACATCTACTCCGGCGGGCTTCTCTCTCTCTCTCTCTCTCTCTCTCTCTTACTCTGATTACATACATAAAGAATTCACATCCTTTTCAATTCAAAGAATTTTATTACTGCACAAATACAAAATTCACACAAAAGACTTAGTATCCGTTCTATATCTTAACCGTCAAAAACCTATTGCAGTTCACACGCAAACACAGAGGCACCTTCGCAGACTCGAATACATAGTTGAATATACAAGCACACACGCATACACATACGCATATGGCATGTTGCGCATTAATGAAAATGGTACAAATATTTGCATCTACTTAAAAGATACGAGGACGCAATCAAGTATCATAAGTAGGAAAGAAACAGTTAAACTTTAGACAACTTTCAGAAAATCTAACATATTTTAACACTTTTAAGAAATTACTTTCACGTGCCATCTTTGATGACACAACAAAAATTTGGTCTTCACCGGGCGTCTGTTGCATCTCGGGAGCTTTGAAAATCACTTAATCTCCCTTTCCTATCTTTCCTCCTCGTGCCTTCCAAGCATACTTTAAAAGCAACAAAAATGAAAGATCAGAACCGAAAAGTATGTAGAACAATGAAAATGGTTGATCGCAGAGATTCAACAAAAAAAATGCTAGCATTTGGAATAAACAAACCATAACGCTTCTTAGTTTTATTTTTCAACTCAGCGACACCAGATGGCTCAATATTTTTTTTCTGACAATTTTTCGAATATAGAAATAAACGCTTTTTCCTCATTCGAACTCGACTTCTCTATCTCTCTCTCTCTCTCTCTCTCTCTATATATATATATATATATATATATATATATATATATATATATATATACACACACACACACAAGGCATGCAAAAGTAATATTCAGCAATGAAAACAATACGCGCACACGAAACAAGTCAGTCAGTTATGTGCGATGCGTGATACACGCTTAGGCGATCATGTATCTTTCGATACATGACGATTTTTTTCCCACTGTAGGTTGCCATTTCTTTCTACGATAGACCGGATGCCATCCAAGGCTAGAGAACCCTGTCTGTCCTCTATTTACCTATAGCAGTGGAGAGAAGAGGATTCATTCGTAAGTGAATGTAATAGATTCGACTCGGCTCTCCGATTCCTCAGTCCGAACCGCTATCCATTACTCCACTGTGCCTCCCTCTATTGATGACAAGCGTTCACCATTCTCTGTCTTACAAAATCCATTTACGCTTCTAGTCCGTCAATTTCCCAGCCATTATTAAATTAGCATTTTACCTGCAGGACATTTATTATTATTTATTGAAAAATAAATATTATAATAAATGTATTATAATAAAAATTACGAAAATAAAAATATTAAAAATGAATTTAATGAATTAAATGAATTCTAGTATTATTTGAATCCTAGAACCGGTATTCTGGTAATACCAGTATTACAATACCAGTATTACCAGCATACTAGTATTACAATACCAGTATTACAGTAGTGGTAATACAGTATTATATACTACCTCATCCAAGGCATGATTTTTCAGAGGAGGAACGGTGGGGTAATGGATAACAGCTCGGATTGTGGAATGGAGAGCCGAGTTCGAATTCCAGTCGAATCCATTACTTTTGGGAAAGGTATTATTCCTCTTCTTTTCCCCCACCAGCTATGGGTAAATAGCAAACCGGGTTCTATAGCCTTTGATGGCTGAATACTTGTATAATACACTTACTGCATACCTACTGCAGAACATGTATGCATTTATTTCAGAGGAGGCATAGTGGAGTAATGGATAGCGGCTCGGATTGAGGAATCAGAGAGCCGAGTTGGAATTCCAATGAAATCCATTACCTTCATTTACGAATTCTCTTCTTCTAAAGCTATCGGTAAATAACAGGACAGACCGAGTTCTATAGCCCTGGATGAGAAATAGCAACCTAAAAATCTGCCTCGTCATCGAAAGATACATAATCGCCTAAGCGTGTATCACGCATTACACATAACTGACTGAATACTAGTGTAATACTTACTGTATACCTACTTTTGTCGCACCCACTATATATCCTTTCTCTTGTTGACGCCCTGTGACCATACCGACCTGCAAGTAAAGAATGTCCATTCCCTAAATAAAAACTAAATATCTCAGATTTTAATATTTAAATTACTGACAAACACAGATCAAACATATACTTCGGACACTGTATGCATATCCGTTTAAAGCATTCAAAATTAATTAAAACTCTGACATCAAATAAATGCGTTTTGTTTTTATTCATTGTGAATGGCATGTGTCTTATATCTTGCCCAACTTAATATAACTTAAATATATTGCATATTCAGCTTTAAAGATGATAAAAACTGATTCCCCTTTCTCAGTTTCTCAGCAACCGGATAAATCAGTCCCCGCAGTGAGTTTCACTTCTTCAGGGCGTCGGTATCCACAGAGACTGGGAAAAACTCGCTATGCAATCACAAGAGACGGAAGATGAAATAAACGTTGCGGGAAAAAAATGAAAAAAAAAAATGAACCCTGTTTCCAATAATATAAAATAGTTGTTTTATTGAGGGCTTAGTATAACTCGGACTGAATGGCTAGATAGGAAACACTTAAGACAACCTCTGCTATTTCAGCCTTACAGCTCGGCTCTTCCATGCTATCAACCCCCCCCCTGCCCATCTACACATCGCGACGTGTGGCTGACAATACGAATAGTTGGTATCGGAACTAACCAAAATACAGTCTGTCCTCTGACAAAGATAGATCAGATCTCACTTCCTCGATCCAAAATATGACTTAATATATACAAGCGACCAGGAATTATCAATGCCCGGTTTTGTTATCACTTGACCTCAACTATTGTTTTATTTATTTGTTCTTTTGTTCTTCTTCGGTCAAGTGGATATCACATAGAATACCTGACTTCAAAAGAACCCATCCACTGGCCATATGACAGAAACACTTTAGGGTGAAGAGATCAAACTTACCTCAAAATTCACTTCCTTGATCCAAAATATGTCTTAATATATACAAGCGACCGGAAATTATCAATGTCCGGCTTTGTTATCACTAGACCTCAAATACTGTGTTTTATTTATTTGTTCTTTTGTTCTTCTTCGGTCAAGTGGATACCACATAGAATACCTGACTTCAAAGAACTCATCCACTGGCCATATGACAGAAACACTTTAGAGTGAAGGGATCAAACTTTCCTCATTGGGTGCCTCAACATTGTGTCCCAAAAATTAACAAAATATATTTTTATTATTAATTTCCAATTTGATATTTTCTGATCTTTCTGAATTGGCGATTGTTTTAATTCTTTTCATAATTAAAGTGTTTATTTATCCAAACGGAGCTAGTTACTTCCATGAAAGGCCTTAATATTATATTCTGACTAGTTCTAATCTTTAGTTACACCAATTCAAGCCTTTATTGCAAAAACCCACCATAATTCTTTTTGTATTCCATTTGAAAGAAAGAAGTTCCAACTCAAATAACTTCTTCCCAAGAATCACTGCTCCTGTATAGATGATTCCTGAACATTGTAATCTTAACTAATTCAAGTCCAGAGTAAAATGTTATCTATCCTCCGTAACCTCACGAATTTAATTTCCTGTTTTTTACCTCTATACCAAACAACTCATACTTTAAACCTCTGTCTTGAGTGGCTCTTGGACGTTGTACTGAGTGAATATTAGTAAAAATAAAAGAGAAAGAGAGATAGAACATAGTTTGGGAGTAAAGAAGAATGAAGCAATGTCTACATTGCTTACCTCCCTTTGAATTTAAGTAATTTTGACAGTCTAATGCAGTTATTCTCAACCTGGTCCAGGTGGACCACCGGTGGTCCACATAGCATTTTTAGTCGTCCACAGAGAATTCGTAGCCATAAAAAAAAATGTGTAACTATTTCACAAAAGTGTATCTAAATTATTTATACTTTGAAGAATTAAAAAATATAATATATTGTTTACTTACACACATATCTATTATATTTGAAAATTTCGAAATTACGTCGGTATTATGCAATGCTATATTTTATTTTTATTATATATATAAATAAATGTTATACTATATATAAAAAAATGTTATTCATATAAAAAATTATTTCTATGTAAATAGATAACTACACAATAATGTTTGATAATAAATTTGACACCATCAAAATTGATTATATCTTGTGTCATAAACACCAAGATCAAAGTAGTCACTAGCTGAATGGACTTAGATAAATGACATCATCAAAATTGATTTTGATATCCTGTGTTTTACCTTGTTTATTAACATAATTTTTAAAGTGTAAATAGACTACTTTGTCTTTTCCTTGTGTATTTTAGTGCGAAAATTGAAAAGCCTAAAAGTAAAAAGGATATTACTGAAACAGAGAATCGCATAAGCCCGATAAAAGACTCCGAGTTGGTTGTATGTGGTGCTGTGAAAGCCAGGAGTTACGTCCCCTTCCACAATGGGCTGTTGAAAGAAGAACTTCGACTTAAAGAGTAGACGTTGATCAGATAAGGACTTAGTTACAACCTTTGGTACAGATTCGTTTATGACGTACGAACAGCTCAATGAACGACATCTGCGGTACGGCGAAGTTGTGGATAACTACCTGGCTGAGTTGAAGAAACTCGCGTTCTTGTTGGGCGGGATGAGTGACCGTATGCCTACTTGCGCATTTGAGCACGGGTTGCCAGGCAATGTAAAGCACTCTCAACGGGCGGACGTGCGAAAATCAGACAAGACGAACACATTTGTATCTTTCATATGCAAACAGTCAGCGCCACCTACTCTAAGTAGAAGGTCTTCTCTCAGCAGAGTGTACCTGTGAACACCAGCAATTAAGAGGTGGTTCCACGCTCCTCAAAACCTCCTGATCAGATGCCTTGCTGCCGGATGTATTTTATAGTCATACCCAGGACGAGGATGTATTTTACAGTCATACCCAGGACGAGGATGTTGTTTATCGTCATACCCAGGACGCCTCATTGAGTGGGGATCTTACCCCTCTACAGTGGTGCAGTCGGCGTATTCTAAAGCTCCAGCCGGCAAGGCGGGTGACCGGAATAAGATTCCGTTGTACGCCATATAAATAGATATGAACAGACTTAGATGAAAAATTCATATTTTACAAGCACTAAAATGACCACGGGGGATATTGAAATGCGAAAGACTTTTAAATAATTTCTTCAGCATATTTTTTTCTCGTATGAAATTTTATCCTGGCGTGAAAAATGTTGAACTTCTTTTATTGAAGCAGAGAAGTTACATTTTAGTGCACGTGAAAATGTTTCGTGCACACACACACACATATATATATGTGTGTGTGTAATTAGACATTTTGTTTTTATTGTGCATACATGTAGAGAAATGGATTGAACGCGCGACTGGGTCTACATATGTGACTCTGCTTAGTGTTTGAATGCTCATGGCACAGCGAGAAAATATATGTGCGTTTGTGTTCATGTGTGGCTGGGTGAGAAAAAAGTCTCTCGACATGTACACGCGAATTCACGTCTGCTCGCATCAGCAATAATGCTAAAAAATCTGCAATCTAAGTTATCTGTAATAAGACCACATACATACATACATACATACATACATATATATATAAAACCATATAGAGAGGTGTGTGTATATATATATATATATATATATATATATATATATGTATATATATATATATATATATATATATATAACCATATAGAGAGGTGTGTGTGTATATATATATATATATATATATATATATAATGAATATATATATATATATATATAACCATATAGAGGTGTGTGTGTGTATATATATATATATATATATGTGTGTGTGTGTGTGAATACATCTGTATGTGTATGTTGGGTGAGTAGTCATAAAAGTTGAACGCATTAAAAAAAAAGACAATTACTTTTGCTTTGAACTTTATTGACCAACTAATTCATTCATATTCATTTATCGTTTACTTTGATTACGCTCCTCCAACCATTCAATTATTTTTCTCCCAGGACCATTTTTATCTTTCTAAGCAAACAAATACCTTTGCTGTCCTTTACAATTTTTCAGTGAATTTCTTGTTTTTTTTTTTTTTTTTTTTTTTTTTTTTTTTTTGTTTTTTTTGGTGTTGTTGTTTTAAAGATTTCTGTGTAGACGGGAATCAATTAGAATTCAATTATCTGGCAAATACTATTTCCATGGCAGTTATTTTAATATACTCTCCTTGACCGAATGAATATCGTTTTACCCTTGAAATAGAAAGATATAACCGTAAATTCGGTTCTAAGAGTTTATTTTCTCGACCGTGGAACTCTCTTGCTTTCCTGTTATCTACGATCTTCAAAATCTTTAATGCAAGATCGATGGTCATCTCCTGTCTTCCTGAAAGCTGTTCTTTTATCGACCTTTCAACCCATTAACGTTTTCTCGTTTTCTTTCACTCTTGCCTAAACCGGTCGTCTTCGACGAGTTTCACATTCAATCAATTTAAAGACAAATAGAACCTTCCTTCAGTGTGAATCTCTTCCCAGCCGAGCAGTTAACGTACGCTAAATAAGACGTTGTTTTTCCTACAAAGGAGGTGCAAATTCTAATACATTTTCTTTAATAATTTATTATTATTATTATTATTATTTTTTAAAAATATTTTTTTTTAATTTTTCTTGAGTCTGCAGACCGGTAGACCAAATAAATATTGTTTAAAATGAAACGGAATATTGAAATACAGGTATTCACGAAAAACAACGTCTGAAGTAATATATATATAAACGCACATTTCATTGAATACGACAGACAAGGTACTTTTATTTAGTTTTTTATATTTTCAACTAAATAAAACACCTTGTCTGTCGTATTCGATGAAATGTGCATGAAAGAAAGATTGCTGCCTAAATACACAAATGTGTTTATATATATATATATATATATATATATATACGAATGTAATGAGAACGAAAATAATATAAATTCTAATGTTCACAGCATTAATTCAAAAGAGAGCTCGATACCAAGAGTAGAGCAATAATTATTTATTATTTTTACATACGGAAGTTTTTTTTTGTCCATATGTAAAAATTATATAATATATATATATATCGGTGCTCCCGCTATTTATCTAGAGCTCCCTGAAATAATCCAAAGAAGAATCAGCAATATTATCGGTCCTGATCTGGCGGCTCGGCTTCAGTCACTTTCCCACTACCGTAAGGTTGCCTCTCTGTGTCTTTTCTATAAATACTTTTTCATAGTAATTGTTCGAATGAGCTCTTCGCTAGGGTAGAATGAATTTTATATATATATATATATATATATATATATATGGGGACTAGTTAGGACTTCATAGAGATTCTGGGGTATTATGGTGGAGTGAAGTAAGAATGGTAAGTAAGAATGCGTTGTCTTGGTGTAAGGAATATCGTGGTATGTTTGCGTCAGTATTTCTCGCTAGCTAAATTTAACGTTAAAGACAGAAGAAAACCGTCCTTTTCCCAATTTCCCATTTTGGTCTTGTGCCATATTTTGTATTTGTAATAATGCTCTTCGCTAGAGTACCTAGACTTTATGAATTTTAGTACAGTACTGGACTGGCGTCGAGATCTCATTAATTTACAGTTGAATTGGCGAGATGTATCCGTAAGTTCTATGCACTTCTCGCTTGTGAAACTCCCTTCCGGTTCCATGCTTTTCAGCCAAAATTGATTTTCAAAACTTTAAATGCAATGTCAATCGCTATCTGCTGTTCTCCTGATTACTATTCTTTTGTTTTTGCTCCTTGAATGTTATAGGATATTCTTTACTTAACTCGATTTAAAAAATATGTTTGTGTGTATGTGTGTGTGTGAATATGTGTGAAATGATAACTTATATTAGTAGATGCGTTTCGTCTTTTGAGAAACTTTATCAAGGCAAATGAAAGGATTTTATTTTGTAACATGTATTTATAGACAGGAGCAAAAACTTTGTTAGTTATTAAAATTTATAAACTTAAGAAACAATCATAAGTATTCATCATATTTTGAGTGTTTCTGAAATTTAAAAATGTTAACTACACCAGACCAATAACAATAAATATATATATATATATATATATATGTTAAATATAACAAACAATGAATGTCTTTTATGTCTGATCAGGAGTCGTTCTAATGTTCGTATGTTTGCTTTAATTTCGGGTGAAAATAAAGACAAAAATTGTCCATCATTTGGATGTTTTTATTAAGTTATTCCTTGATCTAAGCTTTCGGCTCACATGAGCCATCTTCAGAGTGGTTATACGGACATTTAAACAAAGCTATCCACCATCAAAGATGATGTTCTGTTATGTTGACATAGAAGATTGATATGCGACTATAACGGTCGTGGAATAGCAGACGCAGGTCGTAAGTTCAACATGCGGTTCTATGACGTCATACCACGCGAGAGGCTGAAATATTAACAACAGAAGCATATGTCTAGATGCATCTAGACATTAAATACATCTAGAGAATACATTTAATTATATATAACTTCATTATATATATCGCACATTGGGTGCTGGCGTTAATAGAATAGTGCTCGATGTACAATAACAGAGCTATGAATTATATATAGGATTGGTGTATACGGAATAAATTCCAATAACCAACAATTACTATTGTTAAAAGAGTGCTCAATACAGAGTAGAGCGAATATAATTATTTATTTAAAAATTATAACATAAATATGTTATAAAATCACTACAAAAATAGCCATTTTGTTTCAAATAATTTGAACCATTTAAAACCTTTATTCTACAATCTACATTCAGCATAATCACTTGATAAGACACCAGAAGTGTTGAAACAAAATGGCTATTTTTGTAGTGATTTTATAACATATTTATGTTATAATTTTTAAATAAATAATATATATATATATATATATATATATATATATATATATATATATATATATATATACACACAACCCATTATAATCAAGTATGGTAATATGGATTTATATGTGTGTATAGATATGCAAGACATATTATTAATGATGAGTTCTAAGAGTATTATTAGTTGTTGTGTATTATATTAATATTCGTAAAGTCTATAATCTATTTATATATAATTTTACCTATTTAAGTATAAGGCTTGGTTCCAAACACATTAGATATATAGTCCTGAATTATTATTATATTTACACCATGAGTACTAGGTTACTTTAATTGTTATACCTATGGTATTTTATGCGACAAAATAGTTATTCCCCTTGATACTTAACTTGTTTACTTATTTCAAATTTAAATTATTTTTTTTAATGTTTCGTCTTTCGAGCTCATGAATTTATCAATGAAATAAATTATAAATAATTCTATTTTAGGCCAAAATAATTAAATAAACAAGTCTTAACACAATTTTAAATTAACACCACGAGAACGTGAACTGTATAACGGTCAGAATATACTCGACGCCTGAAGATTGCAAAACTGCATGAAACTCCGAGTCGTGCTACAGACAAAATGTCGATTGTGTGTATATATATATATATATATATATATATATATATATATTAGCATGTGAAACTGCGTTATTCTGAAAACTAAAGTGGATGCCACTTGTAATAATGACCTACCCACAATGCAATACAATACCCACAATGCATCAGTGACCTGTGTGTATATATATATATATATATATATATATATATATATATAAAGTCAAGCAAAAACACAACGCATATGGCCTGACGAATGTGTTTAGCATAAAATACTGTATCCTCTGGGTGTTGACTTCAATGTCCACTTTTATATTTGCATACGCTCTCTCTGATATTGAGCACTTTAACCCACTAATATAGGGAGTTTCGTACAGAACCCACTTTTCATCACTGGTAAGCACTCAATTGAATAAGGATGCGGTACGGTGGCGAGAAAGCAGCGATATGCAGACTGCCACTCGTTGTCCCTTGTGGACCTCCAACAGCGTTTGAGGATCCCACTTGCTCAGTTTGTAGGTCTTACCTAGGCGGTGCAGGTGAAGTCTAACTGTTTCATCGGAAACGTTGAACAGTCTTGCAAGTTCACCACACTTTAGACTACTGTCCTCTTCAATGGCCACCTTCAGGACTCCGTCATTCAAGACCTGTGGAAAGACAAATTTCCCGACTTGAATTTTCGAAACCAACGCCTTGCAGTACGTTCATCCACAGTACTATCCCCAAACGCATGACATATGCGGCGACTTGATGCAGCTGCTGATAAGCCCACATTGAAGTCGTAAAGCAAACAGTCCCGAACGAGATCTCTAGACACTTCCATCCTTCTCACAGCTATCCGGCTTATAACTGATGGCTGGGCACGGTGTGCATGTTTTTTATAACGTCTGATGTTCCTATTTCCGGCTGTCCGAATTTGAAAACAATTGCTACACGCATTTCGTATATATTTCAACTTCATTCAATGACTAATCAATAAACGGACAGAACCTTTTTGGTTACCTTGTAATTCCTGTTAAACGCGCCTGCTCAGGTACATTTGCGTTTTTTGATTGACTTGTTTTCTACGGCATATCAATCTTTTACCGGTTATTTAAAGCCAGAAAATATTTTTAAATTGTAAGAATTTTTAAGATAATACTGGTTTCGTGATACAAGGCTTACTAATTAATCCATAGCTGGAGGAGAGAAGAGGTGAATTATACCTTTCCCAAGAATATTTGCGTATAAGTGAATATAACGAACTCCGTTCTCCAATTAACAATTCCGTGCTAGTATCCATTACACCACCCGCACATCCAAGTGGTCACTCATCTAGTTACTGATCCGGCTCAACGTTGCTTAACTTCGGTGACCGTAAGAGGACCGGTGTTTTAACGTGATCTGGCTGTAAGCTTCGTGTTTCTTCAACAGCCATAGAACCAAAGTGTAGTTAA
This sequence comes from Acanthosepion pharaonis, assembly GCA_903632075.3. Lineage (NCBI taxonomy): Eukaryota > Metazoa > Mollusca > Cephalopoda > Sepiida > Sepiidae > Acanthosepion > Acanthosepion pharaonis. Next base: position 893,138 of record CAHIKZ030005053.1, on the reverse strand, counting down.
TACTGCAACTTTGTTGAACTAGCTCTAGTTTCAGTTTCTGAGAAAAGGGCACATAATCTGGCCAAAGCACTTAACCCCTCGATGGTGCTGGCTTAACTATCGACGGCTTCCGCGTAGAAGATACCCAATTTAACTCATAAGGTTTGAATCAATCTGTGATATGTATGGTTTCTTTAAGACATTTCCTAACGATTCCTTGCATTGGGATTGTCTCCCCAAGTCATTAAGTCATTGTCTTCATAATTCAGGCATGGTAAGATTCAAAGACAACTCTCCTAGACAAAACCTTAACATACTAACCAGTCGGCCACGTGCCAACATAGCATTTTTATTATAAAGCTATTAACACACATATAAACACTTGTGCAATGAGATACTGTTTGTGCACTGTATTTGAGAAGAATCGTTCACATTCCAAATTTTTCCAACAATTATTTAATTTAAAGAGCGCCGTAGAATAGATCGGACGATGCGTTGTGTTAGCAAGAGTTCAAAGACAGAAAGCAAATACTACATTATTAAAAAAAAAAAAAAGACGAAAGAAAAACGTTGGCGTATATCGTATCTATTCCGACAAATGGAATTCATTCTGTGTAAATCCATTTGTTTGGGCGTTAAACTTAAATATCACATATCTTTGTTTATATTTCCACATTATTTTCCCTTCTCAGCAGCTGTGCGAATAAAAATGGTGTCGAAGTTATTTCACAAAGTAAACCAAGAATCCACTTTTTTGTCTATAAAGAGAGCTCGTGGAGTACGTCAAGGGTATTTTTACAACTATTTTGTCTTCAATTTTGATATAAGCAGATTGTAGGAAATCATTTATTTATTGCGTTCTTATCAATCTCTCGGTTGACAGATAGAGCTATTGCAGATGTTGTACGATCGTATTTACTTATCATGGATTGCGAAGATTGTTCTGCGCCAATCGATTTAATCCATGAAATCAGTATCATAAGAGTTGCCAGGTCAGGATCGATGATATGACAGATTCTTCTTTAGATAGATAGATAGATAGATATGAAATAGAGATGAGATAGATATGTAATATGTAGACACAGATATATAGATATGATAGGATATAGAGATGATGTTAGATAGATACGTGACAGAGATGAAGTTAGATAGATAGATACGAGATAGGCATGAAGTTAGATATGGGATAGAGATCAGGTTAGATATGAGATAGAGATGAGGCTATATAGATAGAGTTGAGATGAGATGACATAGGTAAATAGACAGATATAGAATGAGATGACTTGGACTGATATATAGACTTGGATATGAGATTACTGCACATATCTATGTGCAGTTAGAAAGAAAGAAAAAAAAAGAAAGTAGACTGATATCCGTAAATCTATTGGAATTGAAAGTCTTTCTGCAATTTCGAGTTTATCGTTATGCCAGGTAGGTGATCTTAAATTTTATTCCAATATATATTTCCTCACTGGTAACAAAAATGTACAACGCTAAGATATAACGCAATCTTCTGGTACTAATTGAAAACTGACCATTGCATAATTTAAATTTTGATATATACTGGACTATAGTAATAGTATAGCAATTTTCAATCATCACCTGAAGAGTGTATAGTGTACGAAACTCGGTTGGGCTACCAAAAAAAAAATGTACATTTATTATTAATATATAATTCATAGCTCTGTCATTCTACATCGAGCACTATTTTATTAACGCCAGCACCCAATGTGCGATATTATATATAATGAAGTTATATGTAATTAAATGTATTTAATGTCTAGATGCATCTAGACATATGCTTCTGTTGTTAATATTTCGGCCTCTCGCGTGGTATGACGTCATAGAACCGCATGTTGAACTTACGACTTGCGTCTGCTATTCCACGACCGTTATAGTCGCATATCAATCTTCTATGTCAACATAACAGAATATCATCTTTGATGGTGGATAGCTTTGTTTAAATGTCCGTATAACCACTCTGAAGATGGCTCATGTGAGCCGAAAGCTTAGATCAAGGAATAACTTAATAAAAAAATATCCAAATGATTGACAATTTTTGTCTTTATTTTCACCCGAAATTAAAGCAAACATACGAACATTAGAACGGCTCATGATCAGGCATAATAAACATTCATTGTCTGTTATATTTAACAAATATATATATATATATATAAAACTGACTGTGTGTGTGTTCGCGAACTACTCGAGAGCCATAAGGTATATTTCCACCAAATTTGGAACATATATTCTACTCGATACTGGGTGTGTTTGGGCAAAATAATTAGTCATTTTTCAAAAATCAATAATCGATAAATATAATGTTTAAATGGGAATTCACATTAGTTTGGTTGTTTTTAAACTTTCAGCCATGAAGTCTAAATGCTAAGGCCGACTTTAATGAAACTTTATAAGTGTATGCAATTTACTGTCACACTTATTATACGCTATATTGATTTTCGTTTATCTCGACACTGTGACCCCCAGGGTGCCCCAAAGGGACAAAAAAAAATTCAAATTGCTTCGATTTTTATGAAATTTTGCATGTTTGTTACACTCTTACAATGAGATAGAAATCGGTTGTCAGATTTTTACAAATGCATGAGGGGGCCCCCAGGATGACCCTATAAAGCCCTTGATGCCGCAATTGCCTTTCAAGTGTATTTTGTAGCAGTATTCCCCAATTTCAACGAAAATTTTAGTACATATTGAGAGTATATCGAGTAACTGAAGTAGTCACTTAGAATTCACTGAAAATCAACACTGGGACCCCCATGAGTTAGGGGACCAACAGGGAACCCAGAAATATTCAATTAAGTCTACAGCCTTGGCCATAAAGTCGATTAAATAGAAAACTTAAAAAAGATTTGCTTTATTATTTCAATTACTATTAGTCTTAAACCTGTCCTTTGGCTTAAAATTTGGGACCCCTAGGGTGAACCAAAGGGACCCCTAAATTTTTAAATTGCTTCGATTTCGACGGAATTTTACATGTATGTTACAATCTTAAAATGAATCAAAAACGATTATCAGATTTTGAAAACTACATAAGGGGCCCCCAAGATGACCCATGAACACCTTGCTGCCCCATTAGTCTTTCAATTGTAGTGGTTCGCAGCATTCCGATGAAAATTTGCACATAATTTCTGTTTAGATCAATCAACTCAAAATCAAAACTGACACCCCATGCGTCATAAATACATTATGAAAAATATCAGTTTTTCCCATGGATTTCCTGTTTTGGTACTGAAATAGTTTAGTTTGCATTAACTTGACGGCAAAAATTATATTATTATGAATGTCTATTATTTCTGATCAGGAGCCGTTCTAATGTTTGTATGTTTGCTTTAATTTCGGGTGAAAATAAAAACAAAAATAATTATATATATATATATAAATATTTTTATATTTGTTCTTATATCTATGAGTAAATATTTTTTTGCGTTTCCAATGTAATTCAAAAGTAGAGACTGACAGCTGTCAGAAAAGTTCGATAATGTGTTAGCCTGAATTGATAATCGATCTCAATGATGTAACTGCTCAGCCTTTACTTCTACGCCCTCACTATTAATTATGAACCATTATATTTAAATATCTACTTCCCATACATACAAATATGAAATAAGCATAAAGAAACACACCTCGACAACTGAATAATTCTCCCAACACACAAACATACACACGTTAAGGGGGTGAGGATTTGGGGGTAGAGTTCACACATTTTATATCATTTAAATATTGCCAGTGTTTGCTTCTCAGTCGTTTTATGGAACAGTATCAATTTGCATAATTTTCCCAGACGACTTTTTTTCTATTAAATAATGTCCCTGAAATCGACACCCGGCCAAGTCTCATTAATAGAAAGCTGCGAAAATTATTGCTGACGCTAACACATACCTTGATTACTCGTTTATACAAGACACAGTCTTCTGCTTGGTGGAAGCTGCCCTTGCATGTATACCGATGAATAATCAGTCTAGACATCTTTACGGCGCATACCAGAATCAGGCGCATAATTAATATGAGAAATATATATAGTTTATGCAAAACTAGGTAATCCGTATGGGTAGACCCAAGGAGGATGATATCCAGAGAGCTCAATGTAAATTAAGAGCAAATATGTTTGAATAAAAACAGATCACTTTAAGGTTCCATGTAATAAGTTATTTCACCACAACCCTTTTAAAGGGCTCTGGATCATCAGACTTTTTATTTTGAATCGGATGGTTGTATTCGGAGGGATTTATTTTGTAAATATTTTTAGATTTATCAGCTCTGATCCATAGTTTTTTTGAGTTTTTGATATTTGTAATGTCTTTTTTAAGTTTGGATTGGAATGGGTTGTATTTCTTCTGGAAGGATATTTTCGTGATTAACTCAATTAAATCTTCTTCAAAAGATTCCAATAATTTATTGTTTGGAGTCGAAAAGTCAGTACTATTGCTATGATAATATGATAACGGAGCTAAAGTACCCAGAGTCACACATGCACTGTAAGTTAATAAAGTTATCGCTCGCTTCCGTTGCTTATAGCGGTACTTGGTAGGAATGTGTGTAGAGTGCGGTCGTCTCGCCACACCACATAAGTTCCATCAGTGGTCGTGGTTTGTGCAGCGGTTTTTGGCTAAGATTAACATTCCCCAGGTATGACAACCCCTATATTCCCCAGATCTCGCCCCTCCTGACTTTTCCTCTTTCCAAAAATTAAATCCCACTTGAATGGAAAAAGATTTGAAGACGCCGAAGAAATACAAGAGAATGTGACGAGGCAAACAATCGGTATCCCCCAAAAGGAGTTCCAGGAATGCTTCAGTCAATGTAAACGATGCGAGATAAAGTGTGTGGCTTCAAAAGAGAACTACTTCGAAGGAGATTAAATGCTGAATTGATATGGTTGTTAGTTTTCTATACTTTCGATACTTTTTGATTAGACCTCATATATATATATATATATATATATATATATCGTCCTGCAAACGTAGGTATGTGTGTAATTATTAATATATGCTTTATAGCTCTGTTTAACTACATTGAGCACTGTTTTCTTTCTATATATATAATGTGTGTGTGATTATCGTTGCTAGGAAAACATCAATGTAAACAATCACAGACTATCATCACTGTCTTGTCCGTATATTGCTTAATATGTTGTACAGTAACTGACATCTTTGATAATGGCTTATGTAAGCCGAAAGCTTAGATTGGATTAAAAAATATGGATCAATATTGTGATTTTCTTTCTTCGTTTAATGATAATGTTATTAAGCTTATCATACGTTATGAAAAGAATTTACATAAAATAGACAACACTTGTCTATACTTTTTAATGAAACATGAATATATATATATATATATATATATATATATATATATAAAGGTCACGATGCGTGCGATTTTGGTGCCATGTAACCCAGTCACGTGGTCGGATCATCAGCGACTAAACCAGTTCCCCTAAGATATGATGAGTTAGAAACTCAACAGGATTAAAAATAAGACCTCACAAAAGGTGGCTGAACCTTCTTGTAGGATCAACGGCTATTTAACACAATGGGTATGCTGGTCTACATAGTTATGCATTATGCCAGTGTGTTGCTAACACAGTATTGTTGGTCGAAGGGTTTTCTAAACTAAAGTCAACAGTGAAGCCGGTAGGTTCGTTCGAGTCTTCGTGTTGGAGGGCGTCGACCGTGGTTCGACTTGGAGAGGGATGACCTCCGCCAGGTCTGCTTGCCCAAAATACGCAACACATGATTAAATACCACACTGACTTTGAACCCTGGTACGTGGAGGAAATTAGCAAAGTGCTCAGTTGCAGTGTGACCCTATGAGCACACCCGGTCATGGGACTTATGATGATGAGGTATATGAAATTGAAGTCATTTTCCTACCGTTGTAAATTCTTATTATTGTCCTGAAAACACTTTTCTTTCCTTCTCTTTTATTTTAGGGAGACACCTGCATAGTATTTCCACTCGGAAATTTTAATGAAGCCTTTATTTATAGGCTGACATGTTAGTAAACAGATAACTCCTTTTTATCAAGAACCAAGCTGAAGACGCTTTGATGACATTCAAAAATTGTCTCTTTTCGTACATCTAAATAAAGGCAATAATAATAACTATTACGAATTGTCTTACCGTCGAATGCTTTGGTTTGAAAGGTCGTCTTAAATCAAGCATATTTTATTTGATATGTTAAAGAAATTAAACGTAAGTTAAATGAAATATGTCTTTGAATATCTTGCAGATGTCGTCTGTTTAATACTTGCAAAAACCACATGAACTTCTAACTTTTTTACCTTTCAACATTTAATGGGCGAACCTAGCAAAGACAGGAATTTTAATGACTTCTTGCTTAGCCATTAAAAGGGTGTGTTTTACACATGCGACCATCGTTCGTAACGATTTACAAGTGAATGTTCTACATCTGAGCATGAGCTTCCATGCTGTTTTCAGTCTGAAAGGATTTACAGACATAATGACACATTAACTTAATTAGATGCTTACATCCTCAAAATGAAAAAATGCAATGAGAAACTGCTACGTCATGTTAAGTATTCGTAACGGGTACAGTTACGTCAAAGTATGAATAATTTAAAACGACAAAGACGCTTAAACAACGATTAAACAAAATTAATCTTTTACCAAAAATTATATTAAACTCAAATTGCAAAATAATTTTTTTTCGTAGAATTATATATATTATATTAAGAAATTGGCATCGATTATCAAACATCTGAACTCGTTCGTTGTGTTAATGATATTATTACGACCACTTACATATTTATAAGTATACCATTCGTCCTTAGTTTGAATATTGCTGCCAGGTCTTGTACAGTGCTCCTCCTATATATTTAGAGCCTTGATAAAATTCAAAGAAGAATTTGCAATATTATTGGTCCTGACCTGGCACCTCGGTTTTTGCCCCTTTCCCACCACCATAATGTAGCTTCCCTGTGTCTTTTTTATAAATACTTTCATGGTAATTGTTTGGATGAAATTTCCTCTATGGTACTTAGACTTTATGAATTTAAACGCAGTACAAGATTGGCGTCAAGGTCTCGTCAATATACAGTTGAAATGGCTAGATCGAACCGTAAGTTCTATGCTAACAGTTTCTTCTATTACACTTCTCGCTTGTGGAACTCTTTTCCGGCTACTTGTCTCCCTTCAAAAATGTAAGTGCAATGTAAATCGTTATCTTTTTCTTAATTCTTGTTATTTTATTGTCCTCTCTCCTTAATAGCAGTTCTTTTTTTCTCATTCTCCAACTTCTTCTGTCTTAGTAGCTTTATAGCCTTTGATTGGGGTAAAATGATTTTAAAAAAAAGATGAATGTAAGGAATGTGAAAGGCGTCTTTCACGTTTTTTTTTTCTTTATGTATTACTCCGGATGTTTTTTCTATCGTTTACTACCTTTAATCAATTCAACTGGGAACAGTACTTGTCTGAATTCAACGTCCGGTTTTGCTTAAATAATTAGTAATAAACACTAAGTTTCCTATCCCCTTAAATACAGAGCATCACATTAATCATATTCAGGTCGACTTTTAGAGTGGTTAATGGTGGCTCATTTTCAAAAATAGGTCGTTTTCTTGTACTTTTAGCAGAGAATCGCTGATTGAAATGCGTTTTTTTTTTTGTTTTTTTTGTTTTGTTTTTTTGTTGTTGTTTTTTTTGACAGTCACATATCATAGCGATTCACATATCCAAGTTTGTTTGTTTTTTTTTTTTTTTTTTCAAATCTCTTACAACGTTCATATGAATTTCTGTGGAGTATCTCTGCGATGTCCCGTATCGGGTGACTTGTATTATTGTTAACCGGCGTTTCGATGAGTTCATCATCGCCGACTGCAGACAGGTATGACATAATGTTTTCGGTCTTCCAGATTAAATTTTCTAATTTTGAACTTGGCGAACTACTTATGAAGAATACTCTCAGCTATGGCACCATCTCCATAAACGGTACATATCAATTTTGCTATTTTTACTGCGTATTTTCCTTTCCGGAAATAAAAGAGCATCAGATGAGAAAAACACATCTCATTTTCCTCGTTTATCTCTCTTAAAATAAAAACAGTTAAAATTCACAATCCACATACGAATCGAGAATGACGTGTTAAAATCTCCTTTCAGTATACGTATGTCATAAATTTCAGTCACGTGTGAAACGTAATTATATGTTCAAAATTAACATATTGAAAAATGTTACGAACTTTTCTTCCAACACAATACTAAAGGACAGAATTTTTAAAAAAAATAAAATATTTCAATATCGTTGTATAAATTGAAAAACATCTATTATAATATAAGCATTTGTCGTTGACAGAATCGTTTTAAAATTATATATATATATATATATGTGTGTGTGTGTATCTATCTATCTATCTATCTATCTATCTATCTATTTATTTCTGTGCGCGCTATACACTGAATTGTCCTTAGAATTATATCTATAATTTTAATAAAACGTTTTCGTTTTCATTTAATAATTTTATCATGTTATAATTCTGCTTGTTCTTCCGTTAATTAGTAAATTGGTACGGGCATTATGTCCTGCTATTGCCTCAGCTAAATAATAGACCACTGTGTTCTGATTATGAATAAAGATGAAAGAAAAGATATATCAGAGACGCTGTCTGACTTTAACGGGAAAAAGAAAGTGTACATAACAAGAAAAAAGAAAGAAAGATGAGAAAAAAAGAAAAGTGAAAGAAATAAAAAGAAACAAAAAAGAGAAAGAAATAAGAAAGGAAAAGTGAAAAACAAAGAAAAAAACAAAGAAAAGTCAAAGAAAGAAAAAGAAAACAAAGAAAGAAAGAAAAAAGAAAGGAAAACGAGAAAGGAAGAAGAAAACGAAAGAAATATAGAGCGAAAATAGAAGAAAGAAAAAAAGAGAAGGAAGGAAGGAAATCAAGAAAGAAAGGAAAGAAAATGAAAGAAAGGAAGGGATGAAAGTTGAGCTCATACGCTTAGTCTGCTTCAGAGAAATGGGAAACAAAGTCAATTTCAGATCTTTTCATTTGTATCCTCTTACCCTTTTAAATAACCTATATTTCTACTTACGATTGTAATATTTTGTTAAATCGAAATATATAACGATACAATAAAGGAATTTCCATGGGTATTTTATCGTCGTCCAATTCAAAACGAATTGATTCAATCATAAAATTAAGAACTATGATTTACCAGAAAATTCAAAGTGGAAAACCGTGAAATTTCACGAGTATTGAGTTATCATAATTTTCATAGATTCTTTTTCTTCTAAAAGAAAAAAAAGAAAATTATTGCAACACAGTTTTTCATTTGTTTTTGTTTTTCTTTTTCTTTTTTTTTTTTTTGCTTTTTGTTTGTTTGTTTCGGGGTTTTTCTTCTCATTCGGCTGGAACCTTGAAAGATTTTTCAAAACAGTTTTATTTTTATGAAAACTGAATGCTTTAAAAGACTGAAATAAAAGGGGTCTGATATTTTCAGCTTGGCCTAATTATCCCCCTCACCCTGAGTCAGCAAATAATTACCTTTACTTATGTCAGGGCACGACTTAAAATAAATAGGCTTCGGTCTACTAAACCGATAAGTATATTTCCCAGTTGTTCTCAATTAACAGGTTATTTAAAACAAATTTTAAAAATCTGCACAAAATCAGCAAAAATTTCTAAACTATAACCGGTTTTGTCAGCAAACAATTATGTTGATTGCTGCTCATAGCATTTTTCTTAGACAAACTGTCAAAAAAGTCAAAAGTGGTCAATAATGACAATAACGATTCCCCTGGTAAAAATTTTGCTACCTGAAGCAATTGGTTATCGATGTTTACGTTTTAAAATAATTTTCACCCTGTATATGGCCCAAGTAGCAATCGCGGTAAAAGATTACAGAGTAAGAGATAAGGAGCACAGCTTATAAGGATCTGTAAAGAAGATAACAGTTAATACTGGACTTGAATAGTTTTTTGTTTTTTGTTTTTTTGTTGCTGTTTTTTGTTTTTTTTGTTTTTGCTTTGTTTTTTTGTTTTTTTGCATATAATGAAGAAATAAAACAAGTGTATTTCTCTCTGTAAAGATTAAATCTATAGAATTTAAGAATAGTGTCTGTGTTAAAAAAAAAAAAACATGCAAAAAGAGGATCCTGTCAAAGACGAAAAAAATTTATAGAAAATGGGTCAAAAATGAAATTTACAAGTCACGTGATTTCAGGCGCGGGCATAGTAGATAACACATCACGTGGCTAAAAAAAAAAGAAGCTAAAATATATATATATATATATATACATATATTTTTGTCACGCTTTTTGAAACTCTCTCAGAAGGCTATAAAAACTGTTGATTTTCCTCGCTAGGAGTGACATGTTCAACTTGCTACAGACTCTGCGCCATACGTGCCTAGAAATTTTAACAGTCTTATTTCAAAAGTAATAAAATTTAATAATTATCTTACGTTCAATTCGCATCCAATATTCAGCACTCAATTTGCAATCCCCGAAACCATATTTGTACAAATTTAAATTAATTAGTTTGATATTTGTTATTTACACTATTTATATTCGGACTATTATCCTCATCTTTGTTGTAGTTATTACACCGTTTCGATATGTTTCATGGCTTTTTCCCACAAGTGGGCAAAACGCAGATCTCTGTGAGAGATCACATTTTTAAGTAAAGAGAACGAGGCAAGAAATCGTCCAGTATTTATAGTGTAGGGGGAGTGTGCCCTAGTGAACAATTAGCAAATTAAGAAGTTAACTCCGACAATACCGCCTGAGACTGAAAGTTGCAGGAACAAAAACTTTCAATATGTAAAAAGTTATAAACTGAATAGAGAAAGTGTCCAAAATGGTTGACGCATGTTGAAGGTGAAAACATGATTTCTGAAATGATATCAGATGAAATAGTCGTGAAAGTATGTGCATTGTCAGTGTGCTGAAATTATACTCGGAGTGAATGTATAGCACAGACTGAATGAATATGTGTCGACGAAGTGTACACGTGTCTTCAGGGTGAATTGCTGTTACCCGACGTTGTTGTGTTTAAATGCTTGCTTTAATTCCAATGCTCCGCGTAATTCAGTAAATCGAGATGCGTAGTCGAACAGTGTACAGTAGAATGCATGCGGATTTATGTTGGAGTGAGAACGCCGTGTCAAAGTTGAAAAATTTGCGTATTAATGACAACTAAGTAATATTTAGTGAATATCGTCAGCAAATTTTTATGTGAAAGTTGCGTCTCATAGAATGTATTTCAGGACAGTGGGTCGTCCGAAGAATGCGTCGCGTAGAATTTAATTCAGGACAGTGAGTGGTCCGAAGAATATTTCACACTTAATCTCTTCAGTGTAGAAAACTTTTGTACATTAAAGGCATGGTAAGCAATGTTGAAATGTTGATAAGCATTTGTGTGAAATGTCGCACATGGTGTAGAATATATGTTTCAGAACTTAAGAAAATTTGCTCATATTGTCGATTGAAATATCGTACTTGCAAATTCTTAGGGTGTTCACGTTTGCATCGTTGAAATACGGCAAGTTGCCTGAGGTATGTCACACTTTATCTCTTTCAGTCAAGAAGAAGAGTGTTGCTGAGTAGAAAATTGCGTTGTGCTTTCCGTTTGGTAAGACCGTAAGCATCTGCCGGGTAAAATTGGATCAAACGTCACCGCGAGAAAGGGTCAAGCAAACAGACCAGTGGGGGGAAAAGGAGAATTGTATTGTTGCCTGCTGAACCTTTCCATTGTAGTAGTCATTCTAGTGGCGATTAAGGTTTCACTGGTTTCCCACTTGTTGTAGAAAAATTCTATTTGCCGTGCCGGAGGAATATGTTTTTATAGACATGTTGTAGTGAATTAAAATTTTGTTAATTTTGCACTTTCATATGATCTAATCACAAATTTTGTTGCTGTATAAATGTTTTTTTGGTTAATAGTGTCTGGCGTGCATAGTATGATAGGAAAAAAAGTTTTTCAATGTTTTTCTTGACTAGCTCTCGTTGGGAAAGTGTGTGTAAATGTGAGTTTGTACGTATATACAGTCTTGTGTTTCCGTTATCAGGAGTAAAAAAAAATATCACGTTGGAGGGTCACCAATCTATATAGCGGGCCGTGGGTTTACGTGTTGTTAAATTAGGAACATGTGTGTAACTCCTGATAGAATATTAAAAGGTCCACTACAAGAATATGGCAGACTCAAGTTGAGTCCAACCAAAGATGTAAAGAAAACAAACAAGACCGATATATATATATATATATATATATATATATATATATATATACAATTATATGTATTAAACAACATTTACAATGGACAAAGACAGCAACATTTGTGTTTGTGCGTGAACGTAAAGAGTTTGCATTTTGATGAATGTTCGTACGTACATGTTTGTGTGTTTCATGGCGTTTTCCCACAAGTGGGCAAAACGCAGATCTCTGCAAGAGATCACATTTTTAAATGTGAACCGCTGAAATGCAAAGTAAAAGGAGAACGAGGCAAGATATGTCATATATTCTAAATACCTGTATTAAATAAAATTTAAGAAATTTCCTCTGATAACATGCTAATCATGGCATTATACCGGAATAGACACCACCCTCAAATTTCACACTAGACCGTCAAAGGAAGCCAGGCGCAGAGTTGAACTGAGATGATCCCCATCCGAGGTACAGATCCGTGTTCCGCCTGTTGCCTGTGGTGACCTCGAGAGTTAAAAAGAAACTGAGGGTATTACAGCGTCTGATATGTGCGCGCATGAGAAAAGCCGTTGGACAAATGGATATAAAAAATAAAGAACAGCTACAGAGAAGAGGGGTCAGTCTCTCACACATTGCATACAGAATGTAAGGACCACGTTTCAGATGAGGATGCGAGTCCACTTTCACAACAGACTGGCCGAAAGTAATTGGCGATGTCTGAAGTTCAATGAAATGTGATGTCAAATATGAAAGATTCAGTCTCATGATATACTGTTGCTGGTACACACACTTCATTACATGGTAATGAAGATTACATTTCTTGTTTCAGTGTAAAAAAAAAATACTACATTAGTCAATTGGTGTAATTCGAATCCGAGCTGTTTTCATTAGAATGCTGATAAGTTTAGCTATGTGGCACATCAAACTGACGTAATTATGTATTTAATTTTCAGGCATCAATTTTTACTGTTCATCTATTAATCTCTCTCACTCTTCTCTCTCTCTCATATATATATATATATATATATATATATATATATATATATATATATATATATATATATATAATCTATCTATTAAAATCTGTTTCTATCTATCGAACTCTGGTTCTGTCTGTCCGGGTCTATTTCTATTTTTCTATCTATCTATTTATCTATCTATCTCAGTGTGTTAAAATAAACTCTTTATTTACACTTTATTTAATAAACTTGAATGATGTCTTTATGCATTAGTCAATAAAAGGGAGTGTAAGAATAGAAAAGAAGACTTATTCGAAGTACGAAGCAATGTATCCTCCTGCAGGGCTACCGTGTTTTGTGCGTGTAATAGTCTTAATTACACAAAGGCTTCTATTCTCACAAACAAGATATCTGCAAGCATGTCATCAGCCGTTTTTTATGATTCTGGGTCGCTATCATTATTTTCCAAACGATTAAAATATCTAAGTAGTACACTGAACTGCTTAATTGAATGTCATACACAAACCTGTTATTTCGTAGGCTCGACGTTTTTTACATAGCAAAATCTAATACATTAAAATACATTTCTGCATCAGTACTCAATTTGGTTAACACAGTAAAATTTGAGTACCTCGTACCCAGAGTTAATGAACTGAATACGTAAAGTCTTGGGAAAATGTAAGGAACCGGAGAACTGAGAAAAACAATAAAAGACAAAGGTTAGAAACTTTCATGAAAGCAAGTAAGAGATCCGAGTCATGTGGATGTGTTTGCTTGCAAATTGGGTATTAGTTCTAAATATCAACATTTGAATACTAGACACGAACAAATGGTAAAAACTATAAAGACGTATCAAAAATTATTTTCGGCTTGTTTGTTTTGTTTTCCTGTATTTTATTTTTAATCACATTATCCCGGGTAAGGCAATAAAGCCACTAAGACGCAAGGGTTTACAGAGAATGAAAGAAATTGAGAGGACAACAAAAGAATAAGATTCAAGGAAAGAGATCATATTTAACAGGAAAGCAGGAAGCCAGAAGAGAGTTCAACAAACGAGAATAGCGACTGAAGAATCTATTAGCATAGAATTTGCTGTTGCATCGAGCAATTTCAGCAATGAAACGATTAGACCTAGTTACCAAATCTGATATTTTGCTTCTTTTCGAAACGTGAAAAAATAACATGATTCCTAAGTTCGACAAATTTGTAATTATATTCAGTTTGATGTAGCAGTATTTGATTTTTTTTTTAAATACATGTTCGTTCAAGCATTGAATATTACTACCACATCTGGTTTGGTGATTCTGCTATATATCAAGAGATTATTGGCAAAATCCAAACAAGAATCTACAATGTTATCTGTCCTGATCTGTCATCTCGGCTTCAGACACTTTGCCACCGCTATAAGGTAGCTTCACTGTCTTTTCAATCAATATTTTCTTGGTAATGGTTCTGATGGGTTTTTCCCTTTGGTACATAGAATTTATGAATTTAAGCGCAGTACTAGATTGGCATCTAGGTCTCATAATTTTCGCTGTTGAAATTGCTAATTGCAACTGTAAGATTTATGCTAATAGTCTCTTCTCCCGAGCACCTCACTTGTGGAATGGGTGCGCGCGTGGTGGAATGGATGGTATAATTCTCGAACTGAGAAGTCAGACAAACGAGTTCGAATTCCAGTCGGCTTTATTACATTCACTTATGCACAAATACCCTTGGAAAATGTATAAATCCAATTTCCCTCCTCCCAGCTATGGGTTAAATAATAGGACTTGCATCTGGAAATATTATTTTATTCTGAAAATTTATTAATGTAATATTACTCGCAAGATAAGAATTATTCTTAAAATCCCACCCCAAATTGTTTCGTCATTAAATAATCCATAAATTATTGATGAACGTTAAACAAAACAAATCTTTCAATAATTTGAAACTCATAATTTTAGATAATGGGAATTAACATAATGTTAAATTATAGTTAAACAGTATTAACTTCTAGTGCAAACAATTTCTGAATTTCCAAAAACCTTTTTTATTTCCTTGTTTTAATTTTGTTAATTTGTTACAAACACTTAGCTTGTCTGTCATACCTAAAAATATAATATTTTGTGATAACGGATGACCACTTGCTACATGTAACGTTGTTAAGTTTCCTTTTTGTGAAAAAAGAAAAGGTACCTGTTAACATGTTACAATGACTGATATTATCACTACTATGAATTAGTAAAATTAAATCTTGTGGGTTTTTTATACTATATGCTTTACCACACAATTATAGAAATTTGAACAAGAATTAATATCAAAGTGAGAATGTAGGTTATTCGGTCGCTGATTGAATTTACAGATTGCAACATCTATCAGAGAGATGAAATTTAAATTTTTATTGTTACATTATCGCAAAATTTTAACACATCAGCAGATAGCTATTAATGTCAACAACTGAACACAAATAGTTATTAATTAAAAAAATAGTAATTAATGTATAATATTATCCATAACTACATGTACAAGAATGTCGTTTTTGATAAAAGTTAAAAAAAACAACCATAAATACGTAAAAAAATGTGTATATTGTCGAAAATTTTATTTTCCACAATATAGCTATTTCTGCCATGTTATAATGCTTATTATAATAATAATACTGAATATTTTTTTACCCATTAAAGTATATTTAATCACATCTCGCTAATAGCTGTTGCGATCTGTTAATTAATAAATCAATTTTGATTTTGTTAATCAACAGTCGCTTGTGGGACTCTCTTCCGTCTTCCTGCTTCCCTGTCAACGACTTTGACTTCATGAATTTAAGCGCAGTACTAGATTGATAGCAAGGTCTCACCATTTTACTGTTGAATTTGCTAGATGCAACCGTAAGTTCTATGCTAACAGTTTCTTTTCAAGCATTTATCGACTATGGAACTCCCTTCTGGTTTCCTGGTTTCCAGCCAATTACGATCTTTAAAAGTTGTGTTACCACGTCAATCGTGTTCTTTTATTGTTCTCTCTGTTTCTTTCAATAAACCTTTGCGTCCTAGTGGCTTTTTACTGCCTTGCTTGGGGGTGGTCGTCTAATTGGTTCGAGAGTCTTCTCATTTGCCTTGTAGAAGAAGGCACTGTGGAGTAATGGATAGCGGCTTGGATTGAGGAATGGGATAGCCGAGTTCGAATTCCAATCGAACCCATTACATTCACTTACGTGCTAATACCCTTGGGAAAGGTGTGAATCCTCTTCTTCTCCATCCAGCTATGGGTAAATAGCAGGACAGACTGGGTACTATAGCCTTGGATGGCAACTGGTCTAGGAGAAGGACAACTCTGAATTCAACTCTGCGGAGAGTCGTTTGGGGACCTTGTGGCACGTAGTGCACCAGGTCTTTGTAATCGGCCCTTCAAAAAGTGTGGATGGTCCTGCACGAAACCTTCACCACTGTAATCAAATCTCATGTGCTATACATGTGGGTTGGGGACCGCTTGTGAATTTCAAATTCCCATGAAACTCCAATATTGGAGCCGGCTCAACCCACCTCGGGTGAATGCCGTTACAGGTAGGTTTGCCTTGTACAGTTCAGCGGAGACATGAATATGAAAAAAAGAAATGACAGTATTTATATTTCGCTTTTTTCCTTTCCGCGAACTTCAATCATTGATCTCTGTTTCTGATCTCTTTCTCCTACAGGCAAATATTAAATACCTTCACATCAATTCGACAACTGTTTACCGTTTTAACACCGTGAAGATCACCAGCCGTATCCAAAATGACGGAACTGCCAGGGACAAGCTTATCTTTAAGGTGGCTCTACCAAACAATGCGTTCATCACTGGGTTTTCGATGTAAGTACATTATTATTTGTCTTATTCTGAACAAAAAAGCAACCTTGACGACTATTCAAGCAGGTCACTAAAAAATAAAAAAAAAAAGTGGAGTGGGGAAAATGCGAAAAAATGGGTGAGGAACTAAATCGGCCGTTAATGGTACGCTAAATCGGATGTTAAGTTTTAAAGAGTCCTGAGTCTATATTTTTTGTTTGGTCCTCTCATAAAATGAACATTTTTAAATCTATTGTCTTACAGTAATTTTTTTTTTAATTTTAAACAATTTTTCTTTTCGCTTCTTTTTTGGAATGAGACTTTTTTATTAGAAGACAACTGAAAGAGTTAGAAGATATATTATATATAAATTTTTATATATCATGAAAAATATTGGGCCGTTCAGTGACAAAATAGAAAAATTATGTGTAACGCGTTTTATCCTAAAGAAGGACTTCATCAGACTAAAACAATGCCCCTATTGATAAAATCAATAGGGACATTACAATTACATTAAAATCAATCTAAGTCTTAGAAGCTTCTGATTCGAAAAAAAACGACCTTCGAGTTTAAATTATTTTGTAAATTATTAACAGTAAGGACTTTAACCAAATGTTTCTAAGCTTAGTACCATTGTCGAATATTGAGGCCAAGATAAATTTGGTCTTTTGTTGAATTCTCAGCTTCAGTAAAAAATGAGGAGGGCTTTATGTCATACCTCTATAAAATGATGTATATGTATCGAGTCTTTTTTTGTTTGTTTTTTTGTTTTTTGTTTTTTTTACAAAACTATCTATAATTTAATTCAAACATTTTAATTTTTGTAACAGCTGACAATCTGGGGATTACAGATTTTATTAGAAAACAAATATACTAACATTAAGATAAACTTCTGCTCCAGAACGAGGCTGAAAAAATATTTAAACTTGGCTCGCCGATAACAGCTATGCGCACATTCTGGATATAAAATATAGGTCTTATTGCATGGAAAAAGAGGGGTTATATTGTGATGTAGGGTGTATGTTATAGCCTAGACCATTTGATAACCGGCTGTGCAAACGGCCCTAGCTTCACATTCCCCGGATATAAAACAGCCTAACCCAGAATGACCTTGGATATACACGGCGCTGGGAGAAAACTCTGGTCTGTAACACCGGCAGTCTGTGTTGTGTATGGAAAAGGTATTGTCATCGATCAGGAATTAATACAAGTTCTCCTTAAAGAAGATAGATAGACTTAGAAAGAAATACTTCGATACATAAAAACAAATAATTAGATAGACTAAGATAGAATGAAATAGATACATAGAGAGAAATAATTAGATAGATAAATAGAATTACTTAGTAAGAAAGAATTAGAGAGGTAGACAGACTTAAATAGACAGAAATATTTAGAAAGAAATACTTAGAGAGAATGGGATAGAAAGAAATACTTCGATAGATAGTAAGAATTAAATAAATTGATGGAATGAATTAGATAAAAATAGAATTAGATAGAAAGCATTAGATAGAATGTAAAACTTAGATAGAAACAGATATATTTTTCTACATACAATGCGTGAAAGCACGTGAGATACCTTGCCTTCGTCATCCGCTAAACAGGGGAGGTAACAGAGTTTCGGTGGCTAAGGCGGAAGCACCTCCTCTGTCACCACCACCAACATTTGCCACCGGACAGGGCATTATTTTTGCATAAATGTGTCAGTCTCTTGCGATTTATTTTACAACTTCAGGTCAGATTTATCTATCTTGATCGTTAACCAATACACAACGATCTCGTTGGGACCGTTATCAATGATGTAGAATAGAAGGTAAACATGTGTTTCACGTCGGCAGTAGCATTGTTTTAATTAAGTTTATTTATTTTAGATCTTGACCAGATTTAATTCGATGACTGTTGAGCTGTGGTCTGGAGACGGTTGAATCACACCTCAGGCTCCGTCCAGTGACGCTGACCTTCAAAAGGAAGGAAACAATTGACCGTCCAAGAAATCCACGGTACCCGACCTCAATTTTCTACGCAGTCGAATCGCAGCGATTCGTAGCGGGTTTTCTTTCACTTGTGCGCCTCTTCCCTGTTCTCCTCCGATGGTTGCTCGGAGGACAGACTTCTTTGAATCAGACCACGCTACAATGTCAGGGCGTGCGTCTGTTTGATTGACATGTACCGGAAATTGCAGAGATGTTCTAAGATCAAATATCACCCGCCAAGTCAGTGGGCTCCACTCAGTAGCGTCATGTTGGGAGTTATTTGGTTCTTCCGCACAGGGCGTTCACATTCCTTGTGAAAACGGATCTTAGGTTCTCTGGCCGTTACAGGCTGTTTATTGGCTGCTTCACACTGTGTACTGACTAAGTCCATAACCACTTCCAGCATTTTGTTATGACGCCACGTGTATATCTGGGCATACAGAGAGCACGTGACGTAAAGTGCGTCAATCACCTTGACATAATGCGCATACATAGGTGTCAGTGTATCTCCATAGCTTGAAGTTGGTCGCATTTGGTAGGAGATCATAGGTAGATCGCAGAAGGAATGATATTGTCAATGGCTCCATTGTAATCAGGGTATTCCATGATAGGTTCATCGGATCAATATCACTCCAAATAGTCCAAGCATATTGTTTGGACTGAGAAACAGCAATAGCTGTTCGCTGCTCTCCTTTTTTTTTCTTTTTTTTTTTCACTCACCATGTCTTGTTTTCTATATGGGCCCTGTTTGGAGAACTGGTTACTTGTGCTGCACAGGCCAACTCGATTGGTTTGGGTCATTCCCATAATCTCCTTGCAGGTTGGATTCTGCTTCTTAGGTGGTTTCAAGCGCCAACCATTTGGTGCCAGTTTTGATATCTGGCTGTAACCTGTGGACGAACTCATCGACCGAATCCCTCATCATCGTGTGAAGAAGTACCTTCCCGACCTTGAACTCTTCCACCAATGAGGAGATGGAAAGTTACAGGTTTCCGGCAGTAGTATAGAGTAATGTGAAGAAGCAAGGGAACTCCAAGTCACTTTCGCAGGTACACCGTTGTCTGCTGAATGTTATACATACACCTGCAATGAAAAAAAAAAGCTGGGGAAGCTAACCATCTTGGTAGTACCAAGCCTTCAATTTGCCGGGGAAATGGGTTCTGTCAATGGATTCAAGTCCATCTAGTGCCAATTTCTGCACATTTTTACCTCGGTACCGATCAGTCAATGGAATTTCATAAGCCGTCCGAGGCGCTTCACTGGATTCTATTTGACTGTTGCGATCATGTCACCCCCAATGCAGAAGTGAATCTCCTCGACAGAGCCTCTGATTAATAAGATCCAGCTTTTCCTGAGTTTATCCTTCATCCTCGCCCACGGGAAGAGCTTATAGCTGCAGCAGTTAATCGGCACCGACCTTAGACGGGACCAGAATAATAATGTTATAAATGAACGCTATGGAAGGAGAAAGGACCATCTGTTCCTTAGTCAACAATCCCTTTGCTGTGTCCGCTGCACACCGTAATATTAGTTCCATGAACATAATGAAAAGAAGTGGTGAAATCACACACCCTATCATGTTACCGACTTCAAGGGCTTGCCACTTGCTGATATGGTTACCAACAGTGAACTTCATAAACGCTACTCTGAAATATTTCATTATAATTTCCCCAACCTTAGTAGGGAAATTGAAAAATTCGAGGGACATCATGAGGAACTGATCCATATGTATTCGCGAGATTAAGC
>CAHIKZ030005053.1:815000-865000 GCA_903632075.3 Acanthosepion pharaonis | reverse complement strand
TTGATACCAAAGCCATTGTTTCTTGAATGCTAACACGGCAAAAACAAAATACCATTAAAGAAGTGGAAAATTTTAAAGAATACACGTTATTAGGGCAGGAGATCAGCTTGAAGAATTTACGTCAGTAGGGGAGGGGATAATTCTGAATAATTTACGTCGTTAGAGAAAACAAATCTGAAGAATTTATACCGTTAGGGGAGGAGATTAGCTTGAAGAATTTGCTGTTAGGGGCTGGGGCAATCTATAGAATTTCTTTGAAGCTTGAAGAATTTACACCAATATGGGAGAGTACAAGTTTGAAAATATATCCTCTTCTTCAGTGTGCCGTGTTCCTTAAGTAGGTGATCATGGCTCTCCACAACTTCCTATCCTTTGTAGCTCTTAGTAAAGTTTTTTTTTATATCTCCTAATCATTGTTCTGCCAACCATGTACACTAGCTCGTTAGGCAGGTTATACGCTACTTCCCTATCACGCTTCAATATGTCCTGTGAGTGTCAAATTTTCCAAGCCTTCTTTCCTCATTATGTGCCCTTGAGATTTCAAGCTTCTTTCTGATTCAACGTATGTGTCGTTTTTGTTTCCATTTTCTCTAAAACTTCGTCGTTGCTCACATGTTCAGTCCGTGGTATTCTCAGCATCTTCCTGTAGAACCACATTTCTGTTACCTGGAGACTCTTCTCCAGCTGTGAGGAAATTGTCCAGCATTCACTGCCATGTTGGAGGACCGATATTACATAACAGTTCACTACTCTTTTCATTGTTTCCAATGAAATTTTTCTGTTTCTTAATATTTTGCTTAGCTTTTGGAAGACATCTTCCGCTATCTTAATGCGCCTTCGGATTTCGGTGTCATATATTCTGTCCTCTGTTAAAAGATAGCTATTGGAAATATGAATATTACTTGATCATCAAAATGAAGTCAAATTATCCCTCGCCTTTTTTTAACTAATTTATTAGCCGATGTAATAATTATTTGTTCCTACTTACTTTTCGCGTGCAAATATTTGCTTTTTCGCTGTTAATAGGATTTTTTAAAATTATTTCACGCCTAGAAAGGCTATAAAGCCACTAAGACGTAAGGGGGGGTATTAAGCGTGAAAGAATAAGAGAAAAAGAAAACCATAATTAAATAGAGAAAAAACAATAAACGAACAGGAATTAAAGAGACAAGATAACGATGGACATAGTATTTAAATTTTAGAAGATCAAAGTTTACTGGAAAGCAACAGGCCGGAAGAGAGTTCCACGAGCGAGAAGTGAGAGAGAAGAAACTGTCAGCATAAAACTTACGGTTACATCTAGCTATTTCAACTATAAAATAATGAGACCTAGCTGTCAATCTAGTACTGCGCTTGAATTCCTTAAGTCGAGTTACCAAGGTGTAAAGCTCATCAGAACAATTACCATGAAAATATTTATCGAAAAGATACAGGAAGCTACGTTACGGCGGTGGGGAAGTGACTGAGGCCGAGATGCCAGATCAGGATGAATAACATTGCAGATTCTTTGGATTTTTAGTCCTGGGTCTGACGATAAAACTACATCCGATAGGTTTTGAGGAACTTGGAATCACCTCTTAATTGCTGTTGTTACCAGCTCCACACTGAACCGAGGTCGTAGCATCTGTTAGGGTCCCAGTTATGGACTAATAGGCAACCTCCCCACCCACCCCAAAAACACTATGAATATGAAAGTATAAAAAATACATTTTTATAATAAAAATAACAGCAATACATTTTTATATATATAAAAAAGTACCAACAATAAATTTTATCTGTACTTGAAGGCATACAATCATGTTCAAAATATTTAGATTTTGGCATTAAATAATCCATAGAGGTTGATATGCCGCTAAATGGAATTAGCCAACTAGATTTTGGATTTTATCAAGAATCTCTAAATACACTATACCAGATTTGTTGGACAATATTCAATACATCGACGTGTGGTAGACTTATAAATGTGTAAGATAACGTGTAACAGAAGAATTGTCTAGCACAACACGGTGAACCAATTTTCCTAGGAGCAGACTTAGCGATTGATTTAATATTTCAACTTCAAGTCAACATTAAATAAATGTCGGTATTTGTTGAACTCCTCCAGGTTTTTTGTACAACACGTTATTCATGGAATTCTTGGTGAAGAATCCCCTTACAGACAATAGGTTAACCATCAATCAGCGAGTGCACTGAAATAAAAACAGTAACATATAAAACATTCGTACAATATTTGTAATTGTTAATGGATTTACTCCGACGCACAGCTTGTTTCAAATGCAGGCTTTTTGCGAGAGACAAAAAGTTATCTTCCTTTGACTAACCCTTTCAAAAGCTAAAAATAGATATATAGATAATCAAGAGAATAAAATACCGTCACGTGACCAGACCGAGGGATCGTTAGGCGCGAAAGTCAAACATCCTCTTTAGTTCCTTGCAGTCAAACTAGAAAGACGTACGCATTCAGGCTCGTGAAAAAAATCAACATAAGTACAAACATTATATTTAGTTTCAGATATCTAGTCCTTTACAAAGAGATGCACTCACAGCTTATATGAACATTTCAGATATACATACACATATATATATATATATATATATATATATATATATATATATATATATATATATATATATATATATATATTCAAGTGTTTCATATGAAGGCTTTTGTGGTTTATTTGAACTTTTTTATGTATTTATGTTGTATAACTTTGTAAATGAAACCAATGGAATTTATTCACGCACAACAGACTCTTGAAGACAACATTAAATATGACAGCATTGTATATCATGCATATTGTTTTAGATACCTTTTTGTGAACGTCAAGTGTTATTTATTGCTATAAAATGGTAATTTGTACATGTCTTATGATCGGCTCAACGGGTGGACCATGGGAACTGAAGCTTAGTCTGTCTTGAATAGGTGATGCCGAGGTCACCACGGATCAATTTAGGACCAAAGTAGTTTTTTTTTTTTTTTTTGATAACTAAACTGAAAAATATACATCTTTTTCACACACCCAAGAAGAACCGGAAGCTCTCTTACTTTACGTGTCTAAAAAGAATTTACAATCAAAGGTGTCGGTAGCCAAACAGTAAACAGCAGGGTAAATTGAATAGTCCAGCCGACTTTCAATTTTGAATGCGATAATCCGTGTTCACTTTACTTTTGGCAAAAAATATAAATGATGCAAGTGACATTGAAAAACGTTCTTGGTTAAAAAGAATTCACATAGAGTAATTATGAAATTTTTAAACGAAAAACACTTTTTAACTTTTATTGCAATCTTTCCATAAAACTGACAACCTTTTCAATAACTTTCTCAATTTCAGTCTAGGTTTCATCACAATCATATTTTTTTTTATTTCCTTGTCCATTGTGACAGTGTGAACGCTGGAGAATAGTTTCTTTGAAAAATTTTATATCATACAATATTAACTTTCCTATGTTGAACTCAGCTATTAGTTACAATTAACTTTCATCAGCGTCTAGTATGTTTAAAAATTTCCACTTTTTACGATAACTTTAAAGTTGTTCATCTTTTGCACCAATACAAGCCATTAGGTTGAAATAAACATAAGCAATTATCCAACGTAAATTTCCTGAAAAACAGAAATTTCAAATCATTTACATATCACCCAAATATACATATCAAAATCATGTCCGGATATGCGGGATTCCGCATATGAGGCACTCCGGATATGAGGGATTCCATATATGAGGGGTTCTACTGTATTTAAATTGTTCTACTTGTTTGATTTTGGTATGTCCTATTGGTAATTTGCATGCTGGACTGTTCTTTTCCTAACAACCACGCATTTTGTCTTCTTTTAATTGATGTTTAGTCATTTCTTCACTATTTTATGTAAGGGGAATTGTAGTTATCTTTCTGTGTCTGCTATGAACGCTGTGTCATCTGTATATGTTATGTTGTTAAGATTGTGGCCGCCAGTAATGAATCCTGGTAGGACTTCTAATTCTCTCAAAATTATCTCACTTCATAGGTTGAAAAGATCCGGTGAAAAGACACATCATTGTCTTACACCCCTTTCAATTTTTATATATTTACTGAAATCATTTTCTGTATGTATGCAGTCTAAATTTATTAAATGAGAACAAAGTGTGTGTGCTTTTATTGAAAACTCTCAGTTAGAAATTGAATTCACTTTTAGAATCCAAGTTTCTCACTTAAAAAAATAAATTATGTGCAAATATTTGAAAAGAATCGTGTATACACTTTCTCCTCTATTTAGAAATATTTTAATGAATTAGCCGTTTACTAAAGGTTAAAAATGCTAAAAAAAATGAGGCAATGCACACATGTTTGAAGTCCCTGCGGACACAACCTCTGATAGTCTGTTAAAAACCAATGACCGTATGAATGTCAAGCGGCATTAAGCACTTCATTAGACATTGGTGTTTCAGACCCTTTTTGCCGGCAATTTATGCTTCAGTTAACAAGTAGATAAAAAAAAGTACTTATATTTCTATATTGAAAATAGGTTTGCTTAAAGTGTGCTAAAAAAAGCGGTAATAAAAAGATTATATGTTAATATAAATTCACATCAAACATTAAAGAACACATGTTCTTTCGGAAAAAAATATGTGCCTTGAATTTCCCACTTATACACGCATTCTTATACATTATAGAAAAACGATATTAGTCTCTAGACAGGAACAGAGATATAAATACAACACATTCTTGTGAATTACGCCCCCCTGAAGATAATCACAGGCGGTGCGATATTTGAAAGGCTCTTCCTCCTTTCCCTTTGACTTTCGAAGCGGCAAACATACGTTTCATTCTCGCCGATAGACGCAAGGCATGGAATGACTTCAGAGACACGGACTGAAGATTGTATTGAACTGTTCATAATTTCAACTTCGTTCCTTTCTTTCTTTATCCTTTTTTAACATGTTTTTTTAATATATTTATTAATTGATGTTTGTTTGAATTCCATGTTTTGTTTCCTTTTGTAACCCGGATTCACATGAGTCTGCCAAATATTGTTTGCAGGACAAATTTGCTACAAGAGATGTAATACTTTTCATTCCGGAAACATTTACAATACTTAATGCAAGTCCCTTTTTTCAAATATCTTAATATGTATTTGAGCGTAATATGGCTAATACAAGAGTGACATGCGCAAACATGTCCTTTTAATCGGTGTTTCTGCGCAAAATGAAACAAATGGCAGCCATGTTGGCAACATTACTTAATTGCCAATGTTCCAATTTTATGCAGTATTGGTTGGAAGGAGGCATTTCATCACCGCGGACTAAACATCGCCGACTCACCACCAGCCAACCGGTATTGGCTGTCATAATGTTTTTAATTTTCAAATTTTTCATCACACCGAAAATGGAAATTCTTAGTCAAAGAGTGAAAAAAAAATTTGCCATTTATTTGTATTTGATAAGTTTAGTAAAAGAGTCAGAAACATAAAATGTTGGCGTTGTGACAAAGGCTCTAGGTGTCATAAAAGGAATCATACGAAGTTTGGAGAAGTTATCAAGGAATTGAACAAGAATTCCTACAATTCGTCATCAGCCAATGTAGAAAAGGCTAAAATGCACACAAACTTAAAACGTTGTGTAATTGTTGAAAAAGCCAAGTGCAGTAATAAGTGAAGTATTAGCAAATGCATCTCAGATTACACTTGGATCATTGCCAGATACTTTTCTTAATAAATTATTTTTATCTGGTTTTTAAAAGTTATTTTTTAAAATGATCTTTAATAAATTATTTTTATTTGTTTTTAAAAAGTCGACGAAAAATTTTTGTTTTTTTGGGGGTTTTTTTTCACTTTATTTTAATTTTTGAACGCTAAAGAAACTTAGGAAACGATTTGTAAAATGTATTAAACTGTAGGGTGAACGAGGAATAGAATGCACGTTCAATGAATCGAAATTATTCCTTTCTTTGTGAGACCTATCTATATGGAAGGTGACATTTCATCACCGCCGACTCAACACCGGTCAACCTGTGTTGGCTATCTTAATGTGCCCATCGCTTAGATCGGCTTTTAGTCGTAGAGATTTTGAAAGTTTCACTGTTAGTCTTCGTGATTTATTAATTACAACAGCCTTTTTGTCTGACTGATATTTAATTTTCAAAGTTTTTATCACACCGAAAATGGAAATTCTTAGTCAAAGAGAAGAAGAAAAATTTGCATACGAAGGACATTTATTTGTATTTGATAAGTTTAGAAAAAAAAGGGTCAGCAACATCAAATTTTGGCGTTGTGACTAAGGCTAAAGGTGACATGCAATGATTCACAGGAAGTTTGGAGCAGTTATCAAGGAAGGGAACAAGCATTCCCACAATTCGTCAGCGGCCAATGTAGAAGAGGTTAAAATGCACACAAACTTGAAACGTTGTGCCGAAGACACCATTGAAAAGCCAAGTGCAGTAATAAGTGAAGTATTAGCAAAAGTATCTCAGGTTACACTAGGATCATTGCCAGATGCTTTTCTTAATAAATTATTTTTATTCGGTTTTTAAAAATTATGTTTTAAAAATGACCCTGAATAAATTATTTTTATTCGGTTTTTAAAAGTTGTTTTTTAAAATGATCCTTAATAAATTATTTCTAATTTTTTTTTTTTAAAGCCTACGAAAAATTTCATAGTTTGCCTGCCATTGAGTCGGCGGTGATGAGTCGTCCTGCATCTATATTGGTCGTAACGCGTGTTTGAGTAATATGACAAAAATTGTTCAAAAGCTGCGTAATGATTAAGAAGCATTAGAACTCACGAAATTCCTTACAAGAGGTTATTTGCCACATAACCAGTTGCATTAGATGCGCATTAGATGCGCGACTTAGAAGAAAGACTTCAAGGATGTTTTTTTAAGTAAGATGCTCAAGCACCTTCTTAAGAGAAGTAAAAAGTTTTTCAAAGCCAGTGGGTCTCCAAATTCCATATCATACTGGGACTGAAGATTTCAGGATCTTCCACATAAACATGATTTATATTTTATTTAAATTTCGTAAGTTTCCAAATTTTAATTTAAACGGTAATTTTTTATAATTTGCATAAACTGTTGAGCATTTTTGATAGATGATAAAAAGTGCATTTTATGCATATTTGCAAGAGGTATGGCTGGCTAGTCCCTGGATACGGAAGCGTCCTAATGGTGAGGTAGGTTTGAACTTTCTGTCCTCTCACACTTTAACCGCAGCCTTGTAGCAATGGGCTTGCGTAGAAGGATATGAAAACGTTGAGACAAATAAAAAGAAGGGATGAAGAAAATTCCCTTTAAACCAGGGGGTTCTCTAAAATGGTCGATTTCGACCGATTGGTGGTGGTGGTGGTCATTCAGACTACACTGGAATTCAAAAAGGGTGTTTATAAATGTTTGAGATTAAGCCTTTCGTGTAAAAACTGATATTCTTATGTCACGAAAAAAGGATTTCAGATTGTCCTAAAAGTGTACATGGAAAAATTAAGATAAAACTATAAAGTACGTTGTGAGGACCATTATAAAATGCATGTAACTGACTCGATTGTAATAGCGTTTTCTCTCGAGGCTGGGGTTTACAGAGTAAGAGGCACAGTTTATAGGGATATATGGGGAAGATAACCGTAGAGTTGAAAAGGTTAAGATTGTAATAATCGGGGAAGTATCCTCTTGGGAATATATTTTACAAGTTTGATTGGAAAATAGAAGATGAAGACTCCGAATCTCTTTTGCAAAATGAACTCATTGATATATGTGTGAATCTCGAAACTAAATCCTTGTTCAAAAGTAAAAGCATTTAGTGAATAAATTCTAGAAAATCCTTCGTTCCTCTGGTGCCATGCTTGGGCGATCATGTCTCTTTTCGATTCATGACTGACTTGGCAGAAGTATTCTCGCTGTAGAATGCCGTCACTTTCTACGGTAGACTGGTTGCCAATCGATGGCTATAGGACCCCCAATCTGTCCTATTTAGCCCATAGCTTGCGAAGAAAGATAGATTTATACCTTTCCCAAGGGTATTTGCGTGTAAATGAATGTAAGGAACTGGAATTCGAACTCGTCTCCCCGAGTTCTCATTCCAAGCCGTTATCCGTTACACCAGCGCACAAGATACTGACCAGGTTCAACATTGCTCAACTTCGGTAATTGGGCGAGAACCAGTGTTTCAACGTGATAAGACCGTAAGCTAGTAAATACCACTACTAAATAACTCTTATGTTTTCATTCCATTGAATGAAGATAACACAATCATGGAATATAATATCGCTTGGAGTTGGCGTAGTCTTACTTAATTCTGTAGTAAGGATATAAGGCTTGCTCCTGACGATTCTCAACGAGTCCAAGTCATGTTCTGGAGATCGGTATTCATCTCCACAACAATAACCCCAAGTTTTGGGCAGATTTTGAACCATCTTTACTTGCTTTCCTGAGTTCGTTTATGGTTGAAACTTATTTTAGTCCAACAAATGCAATTCTAATTTAGCATCCACTGAATCTAGAAGAGCACGGTGATTTAGTACTAAAACTCGTCGATTTCCAACAAAATATTAATGCCCATGTAAATTCAACAAACGCATCTTTCTAATGATGTCAAAAATCCAATTAAAAAGTTGTATTAATTTATTTTTGATGTGTTTATTGTAACCTATATTATTTAAAATATTTTTCTCGTTATTGCTTTTATCATTCGAACAAATACCTCGAGTAGAGGAAGACAAACAGAAATTGAAAACAGAATAACAAAACGTAAAGTTAAAATGAATCTTATCGAGAAACGATAATGAAAACAAAAGAATTTCCGCCCATAAACAAAAATATTTTTCTGCACATGCCTGGAGGGTTAGAAGAGGAATCAAACATACCATGAAGATATCGATGGTCTAAAAAGTTTGTTAACATCTATTATAAATGATTTAATGTTGTCTCTTAAAATCTTTTACGTTTTGAAAATGAAACTTTGATTTCAATAAGCAGAAACCGGTTTTATGCTTTTCTTAGGCTAATTTTACCAGTAACTAAAAACAGAATTATTACAAAAGTCTAGACTGATAAATATGTTTCTGGTGTAAATAGCTGTTGAATGAAATCTTATAATCTAACAAATGACTACTTCAAACCCCGTTCTTGCTATTTCTTGTTAAATTTAAAAGAAATGAGTAAATTATCTCCACTTTACTCTTTTTTTCGTTTAGTCGGATGACATGCTTTGCCATATAATCTCATCTGTTATATACTTATAAACGTAACATGGATTCCCTGTGCCTTTTCTATAAATATTGTCACGATAATTGTTCTGATGAGCTTTCCTCTTTGATACGGTGAATTTAAGCACAGTACTAGATTGGCAGCTAGGTCACATCATTTTATAGTTAAAACTTCTAGATATAGCCGTAAGTAATAAACTAACAGTTTCTTCTCTCGCACTTCTCACTTGTGGAACTCTCTTCCGGCCTCTTGCTTTCCAGTCAACTTTGATCTTAAAAAAATGCCAATCGTTATCATTTTTTTTTCTTTTTGATTCCTGTTCTTTTATTGTTCGCTCTCTTGATTGTTTTTTTTAATATATATATATATATATATATATATAATATTCGGTTTAGTTAGCTCAGACATTCACGAGTCTATCACGCCAACCAGTCTTGCATCAAAGTCGGAAAGTCCTTAGGGAAGCAATCTGTGTCTTAACATAGCTGGTCAATGTAGGTGGTTGCTGTCTTGCTTCATGGCTAGGTACCTAAAACAGTAAATCACTCGCGAGTTCTTGTTTTGCTCGCCAGCAGTGTCCTGCTTTCATTCTGCATTCCCGTAAGATTGTAGAAATATCAGGGATGGGTCCATAGACCTGTGATTTAGTTGGATGTCGTTTCCGGGAGATGTAAAGTATAGCTCTCAGCATCCTAGTCTAGATTCCATCAAGCTTAGACTATAAAATTTTAGTTAATGTCCAGGCAGTGGCACCATATATTAACACCGTCTCTACAGTGACTCGAATGAATCTCCGCTTGGGGTTGTCTGGTAGATCAGGCTTCCATATTACATCCATTTTATTCTACTTGTTCTACTGTGGCGGCAGTGCATGTAGTGCCCCTACGACCCTGATGGGTGACGGGATTCGCGCGATATATATATATATATCCTATAAAATTACATTTGAGGTCACGACCCAGCCTCTGGATGTTGACGTCAGTGTCCACTTTTATATTTACATACGCTCTATCCTTGATATTGAGTACTTTAACCCATAAATATAGCATAGCTTAAAACTATATTTTTATCATATATAAATGTTTCGTTCACATCTGCTACAATTAAAAAGAACTTTTACAAATACATCGGATTAACTTAGTTTCAAATAGACTGTTTGGATGGAATTTTTTAAACGTGTTTTATTGTTATCAATAAAACGCTTTGTTCTTGAATGCTTAAAGCCTAAATTCAGAAGTTGAGGATCATTTCCTGAATATTTAGTAAACAGGGTAATTGGAATAAGGATGTCCCAAGTCTATTACTCTCGAAAAAAAAGTATAATAGACGCAGCAAGTCAATTTGAAACTCAACGGTATTTTCGTTGGAAAATATATTTTTCTCGTATGCAGTTTGCTTTGTTTAAATATGACCTTCATTTCTTTCGGAAACTTTCAAATTTTAAACTGGGAACGAAGTAGCCTTAATGGTTGGATTCGATTTGCAACATACGTCTCGGTGTGGATTAAAGGTTAGCGTGCTAATCTGATTATCGATGTCCAGAATGGAATCGGCGACACTCGTTCAAATCCGGGGCTAGTCTGTTGTATTCCCTTTCACAAAAATAATCTTGCCAAAAGCATAAATTCATGTCTTCTATCCAGCCAAATAGCAAGGTGGGGGAGAAGTATGAACTAAGCTCTCTAGTTTTAGCTGTTAGTCTAACAGAAACAAAACAGTGAATTCTAGAGAAGGCAACAGGAAACCACTCTGTTATCATTCCTATTGTTGTAACCTAGGAAAGTCTACTGAATGAGGAACAATTGACGGTTAGTCCTTTCTTCATGCTTTCCTTTACTACTGTATTTGATAAAGAATAATGTATATTTCATCAAATACAGTAGTAAAGAAAAGCAGGAAGAAAGAACTAACAGTCAATTGTTCGAAGACCGAATGTATGGTTGTCAGTTAAAGGAACAACCCAAGATACAAGGTATGAATCGTAAATACCAAAATCAAGCAAATACAGAAGTGCATCGACATAAGAAATATTTTAACAGACAACGAGAAATATGACAACGAAATCCGAAGGTGCATCGAATAAAGAAGATGCCTTTCAAAAGCAAAACGAAGTATTAAGAAACGAGAAAATTTCGTTAGAAAGAAAAAAAAGTGCTGAACTGCTATGTAATATCTGATGTATGCTGGACAATTTTTTTACGGATGGAGACTTGCAGCAACAGAGATATGGTTCTACAGAAGGATGCTAAGAATACTATTAACGAAGCATGTGAATAACGAGAAATTTTGAAAGTAGGCGGAAACAAAAAGAAAAAATTATACATAAAATCAAAAAGAAACTTAAATTTCTGGGATGTATAATGAGAAAAAAGCCTTGGAAAATTTGACATTTACAGGACTTATTGCCAACAAGAGGGATAGTAGA
The DNA here is from genome assembly GCA_903632075.3 of Acanthosepion pharaonis. Taxonomy (NCBI): domain Eukaryota; kingdom Metazoa; phylum Mollusca; class Cephalopoda; order Sepiida; family Sepiidae; genus Acanthosepion; species Acanthosepion pharaonis. The sequence continues at coordinate 853,405 of CAHIKZ030005053.1, read as the reverse complement.
GTATAGAGCAAACTACCCAATGAGATTATGTAAATGGTAGACAGAAAAGCGAGGAGGTGGGATATTAAAAATACAAACATTGCTAAGAACTACAAAGGAAAGGAAATTGTAGAGAGCTATCATCACTGAGGAGACACAGCACATATGGAGTATCTTTACATAATCTTCTATGTTAAATTGTTTTTAAAATGGGCGAAAACAATGTGAAATGGTTTCATCCCGCCAAGTATCTCAGACAGTCTTATCACAGATATTCCACTGATATTTAAATGGTATGTTTTTGCAAGTGGCATCTTGGATAAGTTCAAGCCGAACTTTAAGTAGAGGGCATGTGGTTGTGTTAATCTTATGACATCATAGAATTTTTTTAAAGGGGGGAAAAAGGAAAGATAGAATTAATTGGTGTTCTGAGTAAATTTGTTCTAAAATGTCTTGAGGTTCTTGACCGAAATGAGAACTGCCTTTTAGAAGAAAACAATTTCATCAGAATTGTATGAGAAACAACAAGACTATTTAAAAAAGCTTCTTCCTCTTTTCATGGTCATGTATAAGTTACGAAATGGAGACTTAAGAAAGGAACAGCTACAGAAATTTAACTATGTTTTAAAGAATGTCAGAAAATTTGACAACGAAATGCGTAGGTGCACTAAGATAGAGAAAATGTCTTCCAAAAACTACACACATATACATACGCACACACATTATATATATATATATATATATATATATATATATATATATATATATATATATATATATAATATATATATAGTTAAATCTAGAGAAGACAAGCCTACCAAGGTTTCACCCTAAGCGGATCGTCAGGGAAGGCTGCCTAAAAAGGTGAAAAAGAACGGAATATTTATTTCTTTTTCACCTTTTTAGCCAGACTTCCCTGACGATCCATTTAGGTGAAACGTTGGTAGGTTTGTCTAGCTCTCTAGGTTTAACTAGGTCTGCTCTACTTACTGTATTGAGCACTTTATTTAGTTGCTTTGCCTTCTCCTATCGGGGTTTTGGCTTTGAACTTGCATGCTGGACGATTATTTTCGGCTAACATACATGTTCTTGGTTCTTTCTTTTTTATATACCTTTTTTCCCTTTGATATTGGTTTGATTATTTGCAAATCAAGGCACCGAAGGTTTTCCGAACGAGTATAGTTTCTTATACCTATAGTATTGCTACTACTAATATATATATATATATATATATATATATATATATAGTGTGTGTGTATCTGCAATGTTTCGTTAAAAAATGACTAAAAATTTACATAAACTTAATGTTGTTGTATCGTCAAAATCTTTATTCTTAAGAGAAAAGAAAACAAAGGATTTTTTATTATATTTTTCTATCCTTTGTTGAACTTTCGAGATTTTGGTTAAAAATGTTGCTTTTCTTGCATCAGAGCGGGTGTCCATAAATCAATATAGAAAATGCTAACGTTTTTTTTTTTCCTTTGTGATAAAGAACACATTGATTTGGAAATTTTTGCAAAAATCAAATAATTATCGGATTTTAATGAAAGTTTCAGTACTTATTTATAAATGGATGGAATTATTTTCAAATGTTTCTTTTTTAGAAAATCCTGTTAAATTTTTTTTTTTTTACATCTGTTACCGCCAATTATTCAATTTTATGAAATTTCCAGAAATTCATTTTTGTACGACTTAATGTTTATATTTGTTATACACAGAACCCCTTGAAGAATTTAAATTATCAATTTTTATTTTTTTGTAAAACAGGACCTTCAGTTAACGAAAATCTGCTCTGAATCGAAAAATAAAAAGAGCAATCAAAATAAGACATTATTTAATTAAGAAAGGCTTTTAATTGCTTTTATGAATAAGATATATTAAGGCCTATCGTCTCGTAGAAAAAACATTTTTGATGAATAAATTTATTTTTACAAGAATTTTTAACATTTTCTTAATTAGAATAATTTGTGTGTTTCCTGCTTTCGCGCAATCTAATGCACGTTAGCTGAATTATCGATCGACCATTTCTATATGTTAATCATGGCATTGTGGGTAGCAAGATTATAATACACATAATATAATACAACGACTAACATATATAAATAGTCGAGCTATAATCAAACCCACATGGCCTAAAGGTTGCATGCAAGCATGAAACAGATTATCACCATTCGGTATTGATATCAATGCTTCTTATATTTACATACTCTCTATCCTGGTCATTGAGCACTTTTACCTAAATATAGCATTTTTAAATCGATTTCACCTCAAACAGGGCAGTAAAGCCACTAAGACACAAAAGGGTTACAGAATGTGGAATAATTAGGAATATAAATATTTGTGATCAACAGGAAGAGAAGAGTAATCGGGTGGGCAGTAGACAGGAATTGACATGGCATTCAGATATTTGGAGATTAAAGTTGGCTGAAAAACATGGAGTCAGAAGGGTGTTCCCTTAAAATTATATTTCATCATATGTATGTAAGAATTCAGTTTCTATTGAATTCAACAGACAAGGTCAGTCTGTCTGTTTGAATTTTTTATTGTACTTCTCCAAGTTAATCCGGAATTTTGGCCAGATTTGTTACGGTGAACTAGCAGTGCGTTCAATAAATATAACATTAACATACTAATTTATAAATATAAACGTTCAATGGACTTATCTCTTTTGGCCGACTCCAGAGTTTCGCGTAATATCGCTCATCAGAGTCAGCTGATCCAGTTTCATGAGCGGTATTAAAAAATAAAAATAAAACGGTCACATGAGATAAGATCATTGAACATTCATTGGTTCATTGACGATTGCCGCTCCAGTTATCTATTGAGCACGTTTTTGGCAGATATTCTGTTGGCCAGAAAATAGTTTGGTGTGAAGATTTTTATTACTGGCAATATTTTTTTTCAAAAATGTATTGGTGGTTATATTTTTTCCAAAAACTTATTGCTGGTAATATTTTCCTTTTTCAAAAATGTACTGCTGGTAATAATTTTTCAAAAAAAGTATTGCTGGTATTATAACCTATGTTTTACACTTTCATAGTATAGTGCCTTGACCCCTTTTTGGTGGTTAACTATTTCCCCATAGCTGGACCCTGACAGGTGCTACCACCCCAGGTCAGAGTGGACCTAGGAACATCAGCATTTAAGAGATGGTTTCATGCTCCTCAAAACCTCCTGCTGTCGGATGTAGTTTATCGTCTTACTCGGGACACGGATGTAGTTTATCGTCTTACCCAGGAGGGCCAGAAAATAGGCTAAATTCTAGTATTTTTTTAATGTATTTTAGTAACTCAATTCTCCAAGTTTTTTGTTTCCTTTGCTGTGGCCAGGTATTGAACTCACAACTCTTTGGGTCAAGTGACTTTTTGCATTACTTCAACCAACGCTTTTATCCATGGCCCAGTGAACTAATTAAAGGGTTCAGTTCGTAATTCCAACGTATATCACCTGAAGAAGGTCGGAGCGTACAACGGCAGAAACGTCTTGAATACGAGGACAGCAGTGCGAACGATGTAACTAGTGTAAATAGTTCCCTTCAGATGGTTTATTAGTAGTAAATATAAATATATAAAAAATTTTTTTTCAAAATGACATTACAAAAGGTAGATATTTTTTCTTTAATATAGATGAAAGTAATGTTACCAATATGGCCACCTTTTTTCTTTTTTTTTTTTTTTGTAACTTTATTCATAAAAACCTTTTAAATTTGGGCTTCCCTGTATTTTGTCCAAGCGTTATTTTTTGATGATTAACACAAGTAAGCATGAGTCCGATTACATCCCACACTGAGTGTTTTGATTTGTTAATACGTAATTTATATATATTTATAATTACTTTCGTTAGAAACACAGAAAAGATGCCTTCCAAAAGCTAAGCAAAGTATTAAGAAAGATTACAGTTTAGTTAGTAACAAAGAAAAGTGTTATATAATATCAGTCCCTCTACATAGCAGTGAATGATAGACAATCTCTTCACAGATGAAGACGTGAATTGAAACTAGAGAAATGTGTTTCTACAGAAGGAATCTGGGGGTACCATGGACAGAACACGTGAACAACGATAAAGTTTTAAAGAAACAAAAAGGAAAATTATATTTAACATCAGAAAAAGACACTTGAAATTTCTAGTCCACATAATGAGGAAAGAGGTCTTCAAAAATTTGACATTCACAGGACAGATTGAAAGCAAGAGGAACAGAGGGAAACAGCGCACAACGTAATTATTGAGCTTATGTGCAAATACGGCAGAACAGGGTTTTGGAAAGATAGCAGAAAGACATCATTTATTTAGAGTTACAAAGGGTAGAAAATTGTGGAGAGCCATGAGACACGTGAAAAATGATGATGAAAGAGATTAAGGACTTCGAGATTATGTTGATGATGAAGATGAAAAAGGATTTGGAGATTATGTTGATGATGATGAAAGAGATGAAGGACTTTGAGATTATGTTGATGATGATGAAAGAGATGAAAAGGAGATGATGATGATGAAAGAGATGAAAAAGAGTTGGAGATGATGATGATGAAAGAGATGAAGGACTTTAAGATGATGATAATGATGATGAAAGATGAAAGACGGAGATTATGACTGTGATGATGAAAGAGATGAAGAAGAAATAACTTAACAGACATGTTCCTTTAGCGGAATAATAACAGATTCCATTAAAACTTTGGTATTTAAGACACTTAAGATTAAGTGAATCCCAAGAGTTGTAAATAATGATGATTGGTGCGATCAAATTAGCCTCAAATTTTGCTAAGATGTTGTATAAAGTGTGGGAACTGGTTTGAAGCACAGTTCTTTGTATTTTCAGTCACAATGCTGCATTTGATTATAATTGGAAAATCAGGCCTTTCACTTTCAACGGGGCGTTAAATTACAAAAACAACTCTTCAGGTCTCAAAAGCTTTGTCTTTGACAGATGATATATAGACATAGATATGTGAACTGTATCAAGATAGAATTAAAGCCACATATACCCTGGGGCTTCTACTATTCCTTTCTTGTCGACTACAGTTCTCATTTACAAATTTCCCTTTTTTCAGTAATGGCTCAGGCTTGGCTGAAAAAAGTTTTTTCAATTTTATTTTTTATTTAAATACAATAATAGCCTTTTTATTTCAATAATATTTTACAAGTACTTTATCATTAAACTGAAGCATTTGATTTCATTATAGCAACATAATATAGGGCTTATGGAGGGTTTCGCGTTGAAACACCGATTCCCGTATGATCAGTGAAGTTAAGCAGCGTCGAACTTGATCAGTACCCAGATGGGTGACCGCTTGGTAATACCAGGTCCTATAAGCTTGAACATGCGGATGGTGTAATGGATAACGGCTCGAAATTGTTAATCAAATAGCCGGGTTCCAATTCCAGTCAGGATCGTTATATTCACTTATGTGCAAATGACCTTCCACCTCTTCTCTCCCCAGCTATGAGTTAATTAGTAAGTCTTGTATCAGTAAATCATTATTATCTCCCCAAAATTCTTACAATCTAAAAATATTTTCTGGCTTTAAATAACCTGCAAAAAGTTGATAGACCGTTAAAAAAAGAAATCAATAAATTCATAATAGAGGTATAGGTAGTGTAACGGGTATCGGCCCCAAAAGTGGAATCGGAGACCAGAGTTCAAATTCCGGCATAATTTGATGCATTCACTTTCGCGCTAATGCCCGTGAAAAAACATGGATTTATTTCTTCTCCGCTCAGCTAAAGGTAAAATAGCAAGGTAGATTGAATTCTCTTGACTGGAGTGGTAGCACGTCCAAGAGAAGGAAAAATGTGAATGCCAAATCGATAGAAACGGCAAAGGAGAACCCCTTGACTATTTTTCTTAATAAGGCATGACATTTCCCAGATATTTAAACATATTTGGAAGTCCTGGAAGGGCAAATTAAAAAATAGTTTCGTAGTTGTCACAACTTTAAAATTGCTTCCAAGAAACTTCAAAGGGTCCGGCGATATATTCACGCGATTATTAAGAAAGAAATCTTCATGTGCCGTGGACGTTACTGGCTCCCCACAACTTCCTGCCCTTTGTAACATTAAACAAGATGGATTCTGACGAGAATTTTTTTTCGCATGACACAGTGAACCAACTTTCCGTAGCAGTTGATTCGATATAGTTGTTCCACTCCGTGTCAGTAGAAAACGTTAGGCAAGAAAGTGTAAAGTGTTGCTCTCCTGGAGTTTAGCTTCAGTCATCTTGATGGCAGGCAAAAAAAGGTTCTATGTGGTGATTAAAGAAAAGCCATTTCTTGCCCCAGTTAACCACTGATTGGCTGTCCTTTTCAAGAGCAGTTGCCAGGTTTACTTAGTCGGGTGTGTTGGGTTTGCTACTAAGACAGAAGTACAAGGTTGAGTCATCTGCATAAATGCCTAGTTGGGAATTTTCTCTTGATTTTGATGAAAATCGATTTGCCTCATTTATGTCGAAATATTTCTAAAATAAATAAATATAAAAGTTCAATCTAAAAGTTAACATAATCTTTCTTACTCATTAAGGTTTGTTGAACAATATATAATGTTTCTCTGGTCTATATAAACATGTTGCTGGGGGATTTGATCTATACCATTGATCCTAATAAACCCTTCTTAACGTATTCTACTTTTCATTTTACAGGACTCTGAAAAACATCCACATAGAAGGGCGAATCATAAAACAAATCCAAAGTTTCTTAAACAAACAGAAGAAGAAACAGTTTGACCCCAGAGGAAACAGGTAAATATTCGTCTATATATTCTGGATATATTTTTATTTGTTTTATTTCTTTATTTTATTTTCTATTTTTTAACTATTTTATTTTAATCCAAAGTTTACACGGGTAATAAATATGTGTGTGTGTGTGTGTGTGTGTGTGCGCGCGCGCGTGTGCTATGAAAAATCAATATTGTACCAATATAGACAAAATATTGGTAATAATTTAATTACATTTTCATCTTTTAATCTTCCAATTTCCAGGTGTACGAGGGTCGGCTGAAAAGTCCATAGGCTGTACAAGATGCTCTCATTGAATGTGACTGAATGAGGTTCATTTTTCAACATAGTCTCCCTTGCGGTTTACACATGTTGTGGTCTGGTTAGGGCCAGAAATAAAGACACAAGAGAGGAAGTGAGCTAAATATATTAACAGAAACAGTTATGCAAACATATACAAACGAGAGTGTTACAGCAAGAATGTTCGGTCTGTCAGAGCTGACAGCTGGAAACTTCAAAAAGCAGTACCTGATCCTATTTATAGCTGGGAGAGTCCATGCGTACGTGGGTAAATGACCATAACAACGCAGTTCTTCTATCGGTGTTGCAATGCTTAGATCCCATTGGTGAAGAATCTTTCATTCTATTGGTTAAAAAAAAAGTTGCTAGCAGCAGATATGACGTCATCATCCCTACGATACTAGTTCCCAGTCAAGTATTATTTTCTATGTTGTGGAACAGATGATTGTTAGATGGAACCAAGTCAGGGGCATAGGGAGGACTTCAACAAGTTCAAAGCCACAGTTACGAACAGCGGCCATTGAAAGCAATGTATGCTGGAGCATTGTCATGAGCGTTTTATCAGCCCTTCGTAACTACCCCAGAAAGTTGGCATAGTACTCCCCATTGATGGTGTGGCACTTTTGAAGATAATCAATAAACACCATGCCTTTTGCATCCCCAAAACCTGAAGCCATCCCTTTCTTTGCAGGTCAAACGGTCTTGGCCTTCTTTGGAGCAGGTGAGGAGGGATGTTTACACTGCACGGATTGTCGCTTTCTCTCTGGCTCAAAGTGATGAACTCAACATTCGTCCTGGGTTAGAAAATGTTCAAGGAAACCAGCTTGATTTGCCTCAAGCAATATTACATTTTCCCGTGATATGATTAGCCTGGTGCACTTTGGATCAAGTGTCATAAACTCATCGACTAGAAACCTCTTCGTCATACCAAGTTCATTGTGTAGAATATTTTCAGCTTTCTCAAAGGTTATGTTAATAGCAATGGCTATTTGATTTATAATCAATCGCCTATCATCCATCACTATGTGGTAAACACGATCAATGTTTTCCTCGATGGTGACAGTCGCAGGACGTCCAGACCTGGGCTCATCTTCAAGACTCACCCTTTCACTCCTAAATTAAACTGCCCTGTTTGTATTGTGACTAAAGCTGGAGGGTCATACCCTTCAGTAGCAACCATGCCAGCAAAGATGATCTTGGGGACTAAACCTTTTTTTTTCTGCAGTTATTTGATTTTTCTGCAGTTATTTGATACCACGATATCAAATTTTGTCCATTTTCAAGAGAAATTGATACTAGTTCCATTTGAAGTCTTCTTTTGACGGTCAGATATCAGTTTATCTGGAAAGAAACAATGCAGTTAATAAGAAGTTGTAATTAACGCATGCAAGATATCACAGCTCTAGCGTCATTTCTTCATAGTCAGCCTATGACCTTTTCAGACTATGATTGTACATAGAAAGAAACAAAGCTTTCTCTATTAATAAGAATTAATCTATGCAATATTTCACAGCTCTGGCGTCACTGCTTTGTAGTCAGCCTATGAAATTCTCAGCCAAATCTCGTACCTGGAAAGTAACAAAGCAGTTATTAATAAGAAGAGTTGAAATTAATGCATGTAAGATATCACAGCTCTAGCGTCAATCCTTCATAGTCAGCCTATGAAATTCTCAGCCCACCCTCGTATACTATCACCAAGAAATCATAAAATCCCTCTTGAAATAAGAATTAACTTTGCTTCTGTTTGATAATCATTTGAATCCTCAATAAACTCAAGCTTCGTCTTTTCCCCTTGCCTTTTAATTAGTTCAATACATCCTGAGATGTGTTTTAACAGGGGACGAAAAGTGCGACACTGAAACACTTATTTAATTTTGTTTTGTTTTTTAGCATATATATTTTTATCTGATGTCACTGCCATATCTATAAGAAGGCATGATTTGTTTGTAATTTTTAATCATAATTTATGGACTATTAGCTTTTATACAGCGTGGCTACTGAAAGACTGGATGATGTAAAACAAAAATAACTTTTACAAACATATGAGTATCTTGGGTAGTAAAGTTTGAACAATTTGAATCTTGTATGGAAACATTTTTAAATCCTGTTTCAGAATCTTCTGAAGCAATGTTCTGGCGATGTCTAGTTGAGCAGAGCGATGATGGGTAGAGGCTGATGGATCCTCAAGGACACTGTCGTACAGCTTCCACCGTTTCTTCAGTGCGCGCAGTGCGCTTAGGACCTCTTCCCGAAAGATCGCCGACTGATCCAGTTCTTTCAAACCAGGCGATTAGGTTCCGAATCATGTTATCGCTAGGGGATAATCTAATATTAAAATGTTGCCGGTGTTTTCTCTGAGTTTTAATAACTGATTTTTCATTGGAATTGTTGTAACCTAGGGAAGGTTACTGAATAGAATAATCGCACGAAGGTTAGTAATGAACGATAATGATAATACTTAGGACAAGAACAACACATATAAGATTCGCCAGCGGCGCGTAGAAGTAATAGTCGTATTGATAGAAGTTAGTCAAGTGAATTCCAAAATGAATCTCCAACTGCAGAATATCTACTAACCGCCCTACGCGGTCACATGTGACACAAGGCCAAATTTAATGTAGGGTATCCGAGCCCGTAAGCTCGGCCAAAAATTCCCCGTAGATCCCGTATAAAACGGGGTCTGGTAACTGTTTCCCGAGATGAGACTCTGCCCTTCGACATAGCCTCGTCTGAGGGATCCTCTCTGCCCGGAGGCGGAGAGTTTGACCAGCACAGGTGGAGATGAATCTCCAGCTGCAGACCAATATACAGTATTTACTACTGTATTTATGTGAATGGGGACATACCCATTATCGTCTGTAGGTATGCTACAACAGGAACAGAAAAACTCAACAACTTTTACTGAGCATCATAAATAGCCATTTTAATCGCCAAGAGATCCTCTACGACCTGCAAAAAAGGAAAGTTATGACAGTTTTTCAATGGACAACCTGTACATGTTTGCCATTATGAATGGTAAAGTCCAAAAGAATATATTGTCATCCCGGAAGGGTAATCCATCTAAAAGAAGGAAAACTTTGAATTTAAACCTCCGCTGCTTTGCGGACACACACAATCATGGCCTACGCTTCGAGAGTAAAACCTGAAGGTAAATCCGAAACCGGAGTCCCTAAGACAGTTCGATGTTATATTCAACTTCGTTCTGGCAACTCTTACGACGACGCCGGTGCCATGCTCTATTGGCCTCTACCTTTACCCTGGACAACATCGGTGGCGTCTATGAATGATTCAAAGTGACGTTCGTGCTATTTTTCAGCATATGGCCTAATATAATACTGACATATCTTCCAATGAATATACTACCCAATCCGATGTCGATCTTTGTATTGCTTCGACGTCATGATTGGGGAGCCAAGTTTTTAATAGTCACAACGTGAATTACTTTTCTTTTAATCATTTCATCACAAGCAAGGCAATAAAGCCACTAAGACACAAGTGTTATTGAGTGAGAAAGAATATAAGAAAAAGAAAACATTACTAAAGAGAGAAAACAAAAGAATAGAAATTAAGAAGACAGAAGAGAACGGCTGACATTGCATTTAAATTTTTGAAGATCAAAATTGACTGGAAAGCAAGAAACCGGAAAAGAGTTCCACGAACGAGAAGTGCATTAGAAAAAAAACTTTACATTTAGCCATTTCAACTGTAAAATGATAAAACATTGCCGCCAATCTAGTACCATGAAAATATTGATAAAAAAAAGGCTAGTTACATCAATGGGAAACTGACTGAAACCGAGATACATTGTTATGATTGATAACAATTGTAGATACTTCTTTGTACTATATCAAAAATCTTTAGATTAATAACAGAAGCACCTGACCAGATGTGGCAGCAATATTCAATGCATGAATGAATGGTAGACTTATAAACATGTAAGATAGATGTTTTCGAGAAACATTGTCCAGCACGACACATTCAACCAACTTTCCTAGCAATTGATTCAATATAATCTGTTCACTTCATTTAACCCGACAAAACGCAATGCGTCACCCGCCTGGAAGTCAGCCATACTGATGCTAATCAAATAAGTTTTTCACGGACGTTTAAAAGAGAGCAATTTCATTTTAGAGGCGTCAAAATTAACAATCCATTTCTTGCCCCAGTTAACAACAGATTGGAGGTCGTTTTTTTTTTTTTTTTTTGATCAGCTTCAAATTTGGCCTTGTCGAACCGATCAGACTTGCTATTAAGGCAGGAGTAAATAGTTGTATCATCAGTATAGATACTGATGTGAGAACTGATGACATCGGGAAGATCGTTAATGAAAATTAGCAATAATGCAAGCCTAAAGATAAAGAAACTTGCATTGATGCATAAAGATCTAGAAACGCGACCGTTCAAGACAACTTTCATTTCACGATTTGATAAGAAAGATCGAATCAGATCAAAAATCCGTCCTAAAATACTATATCGTTTTAACTTGAGAAGAAGACCAACATAACAAAGCCTGTGGAATGCTTTCGAAACATCTAAAGCAACAACCCGAACGTCACCATTCTTATCTAAAGCTTGATAGACTTTCAACATCATCGGTTGATCTAGAGAATAGAAAGCGACATTGCTTGTCTGTTTTGTTTTGGTTTGTTTTGTTTTACGGCATACCAACTTCAATGGGTTATTTAATTCCGACAAGATTTTTATTGCTGGTAATATTTTTTTTCGAAAATATACTGTTGGTAAAATGTTTTTTTCAAAAATATATTGCTGGTAATATTTTTTCAAAACGTATTGTTGGTATTAAAACCTATTTTTACACTTTCATAGAGTTTTGGACCCTTTTGGGGGATTAACTATTTACCTATACCTGAGGCCCTAAAAGGTGCTACCACCTCAGGCCAGGGTGGACCTGGGAACACCAGCAATTAAGACGCTCCTCAAAACCTTCTGATCAAAGGACTTGCTGTCGGAAGTAGTTTATCGTCTTACCCAGGACGCGGATGTAGTTTATCCTCATACACAGGACAGGTTGCTTGTCTGAAAGAAGACCCAGTGAAGTAAGATTCGGGTTTGATCAGAGCCTCTAGTTCTTTGCCAAAACAAGGTAGATATCTATTAGGCTGACAGAAGGATAAGACTGTTCGTTTGATTTGGACATAGGCAACGCTACGCCTGATATCCCTGCATGCTGAGGCACACACATTGTCTTTATATTCTTCAGTTCTTTGTCGAGGTTCAAGCACTTATAGATCTCCCTTTATTTTAATTTTGTTCTGTGGTTAGTTGGGAAAACGAAATCCCTTATCTGACATGATCTTTTGTTGTTGTTGTTTGTTTGTTTTTTTTATAACTCCATCTTTTCTCTTTGTTCCAGACCTCGTTCGACAAGCCAGTTCACAATCATTATACATGCTCCTCCCACGACATGGGCTACTTTCTCGCTCACTTATCAAAACATGCTACAGAGACGACATGGCATGTACGAGCAAGTCCTATACATCACGCCTGGTCAAGTTGTCGAAGATCTCGTAGTTGAGACAAATATCTTTGAGACACAAAATATCACTGAGCTGAAAGTGTTTCCCTTGAGAGGGGAACTAATCAGTGATGAGAAAATATGTAAGTTCAGATTTGGTTTATTTTTTTTTTATTTTCCACTCTTTCTCATATTTATCTTTTAAAAAAATCACCGTCGTGCGTACAAGTGATTAAAATACTAAATTCAATTTTGAAGATTTTTATTATTTTAAATTATAATTTAATCGAATAAACTCGACTGCGTTATGATTAATCATCGGAAAATGTAACTCATGAGCTTATATTTATTTCGTAAAAATACAAAATTGTGGCACAAGGCCGAAAAGGGGAAATGGGGTGAGACTGGTCTTCATTACCTATGCTAGCCCTAGTTAATCAGAATCATGACCCATTCATTCATTACAATTCACCCATTCACAACAAGAACACATCCATCACCACTCAATCCTACATATACCATAATACCGCATATTCGCTGGTGACCTACAGAAAATCCCATGATGTAAAAATTTCATTTCATTGTTCATAAAGTTTGTTTATATGAAAATTTCATGATTTATTAAATGATAGGGTGGGAGGATGAAACCAGAAAACAAACTAAAAATGAAACACAAAGAAAAAACTAAAATAAAACAATGTTAGTAGAACCCGTCCATCCCTCAACATAATAATAGTAGCCACTGTATTCTGTCGATAGATAAAATCATGACGCATACTTACTAATGGAATGAGAAGGGTAAAAATAAATGCCGGAAAGAGGGGAATCAAAGGCTGATCCAGTCGGGATGAAAAATGGATGACAAAAACAAACTAGGGGAGGTTAGGAATCTCAACATGGGTCATAACAAAAGGGAATGCTGGGAACAGGCCGGGAGCAAAACATATTCACATTTACTAGGAAAACATGATATTGCCTAACTTAACCAGGGGAGGGTTCACAGAAGACCACCCCGTTGCATCAAAGAGAAAATTAAGGTTAGCCCCATCCACACGAAGCAGGTTCGCCTCATATAACTCATGAGTTTCTGATGTAAATTTAAGTTTATTACAGTATCTTATACATATCTTTTCCAGGTCATTATTTTTCGCACGATTTTCGAGAGATCTTGATGGAGAGCCGCCATAATGCATGATGGGTATTCTCCATCAAGTAGTACGACTTCAGACAAGGAACAACTTTTGCAGAATATTAGCAGTACCAACCAAGGCAGACTTCTAAATTTATGGCCTACTAGGCTTTATTATTATTATTATTATTATATTTCCTTTGATTTCTGGTCTATACTCATTTCTTCTCGGGTCCCAACCAGAGACCTAAGGTCAGAAATGGCATTATGAAATTTAGCCATTGAACAGTTTTGAAAAAAAACATCACATATTCTACATAGATAAAGACCTTCGTTAGGTGTGGGCTGTACTCGTGAGAACCATTTTTGTATTTCTTTAAGGTGTGGGCAACCAGGAATCCCTTCAATCCACGTTGAAATCTTTTCCAATCAATCCGAGGGCTCCAACTACAATTGGAATTGTTGATTTTCTTATGCGCCACATTTTTGAGCTTTCGATTTCAAGGTCCTTGTATTTTGATAGCATTTTGAAAATCTTCAAAAACACATTGCAGTCAGGAGGGACTGCCATGTCAATAAAGTGGCATATTTTGTCATTGCGGTTTCTAATCACGATGCCAGGGCGATTAGCTTTGATTGATCTGTATGTATGTATTGTGAAGTCACATAAAATTGTAACACGTCCTATCTCCATAACCGGTTATGCGTGGTATTCATACCAATTTCTTGCAGTTTCCTTTCTGTAATAGCTGCAGATTTTCCGGTGCAGATATCGGCCCACTCTGTGCCAATGCCACCCAACTTAATAAGATGGTCAATTGTTTCTGGATATCTATCACCGAAACTACATTTTGGGCTAACAGAATTTTATTATTATTATTATTATTATTATTATTATTATTATTATTTCCTTTTATTTCGATTGTATACTCATTTCCTTTCGTGTTCCGGACTCAGATCAGAAATGGCATCACGACATTTTCCTCTGCACATTTTTGTAAAATTATAAATAAAACAATTTAAAATACACACATTTTACATAGATAAAGCCCTTCAGAAGGTGTGAGCCGTACTTGTGACAATATTTTTTGTATTTCTTTAAGGCATCGGCTAGCAGAGATCTCTTCAATTAGTCTATTAGAATCTTTTTACATCGAACCGAGGGCTCCAACTACACGTGGAATTATTGATGTCTTTATGTGCTACATTGTTTTGATTTCCACTTCAAGCTCCTTGTATACTGATAGTTTTTTGGACATCTTCAAATATACATTATAGTATGCAGAAAGCACATTCTGTTTTTGTGGTCTTTGATTACTATGTTTGGGCGATTAAATTTGATTGTTCTGGCTGTTTTTATTGTTGCAGGTTCTATTTCTGCAACTGGGTCTGGGTAGTGTTCATACCAGTTCCATGCAGTTTCATTCCCGTAGAAGTTTCAGATTTTCAAGTGAAGATATTCGCCCATTATTATTATTATTATTAGAGAGCAGTACGTCAACAATATGATACTGAAATGGAAATATACGAAGGACAATATATCTATCATGGTACCCAGTCTGATAAGGATGAACTGGGTACATGTATCAGAGGCCAAAAGTGCATGATATAGTGACAGGTTTTGATAAAGAAACTCAAAACAATTCAGGTGGGAGCTCGGTTAGAAATAACTTCAGATCGGGTAACAGTCCTCTCCAACAATCTTCGATTAAGGGTATTCTCAAATAGATTATTTTGGCTGCTTCATTCCCCAGAATTAAAAAAAAAACGTGGATAATCGTCCACAATGTCGCCGACTCCTACCGCTTAATAATAGATATACACATTGCGTCACCCCTAAGGGACACACCCAATTGGTCAGTGATGGCGACAAGATATGTAAACTCAGATTTGGATTTTTGAGTTTACGCTTAATCTTTGTTATATCTTTTTTGTGATGTCAAAGAACCCTCGCTTTCACTTTCAGTAATGCTCGTTGTAGTAGAGACTTTATAATCGCAGATACTACTTATAGTAGCGCCATTGAACAATACTGGTGTCAGACGCTTTCGAATATCCCTCGCACTAATTGTACTTGCTCGATAATATTTGCTCGAATAGTAATCCGTATAGCGACCCGAAAAAAGTATAGTGAATAGAGTAGAGAATACTGATCCGTATAGTAATAGAGGATAGAATAGAAATGGAGAGCGTTAGTCGTCTGCTACTTCCTACATATATGCGTTTACGCTATGGTTACGTGGTCTACTTTAATTCAATAATGGGATCGCCTGTGTTTACTCACTGGCGGTCTATGTTCAAACCCAAGTGTCGGCAGCGACACTTTATTCTCTATAACAATCTTAAAAGTACAGGGGATGAAAATATTAAAAATATCGAAGGTGCATCAGGTGCATAAACTGTGAAACATTTCAAAGATCTTAAAAAAATCTAATTTCAAATATTTTGAATATTTCAAAATACATCATTAAATATTTCCAGATTAAAAATGTAATATTCAAATTAAAATTTAAAGTATTTAAGTATTAAGTATTCCGTTTGTTTATAATTAACCATGTTATAATCCTTTGTGTATAGACCGCTAGAGACTATAAGACGAAGTTAATAAGGCAGAGAAATTCCGGAGAAAAAAAAGGTCATTTCCATGTATAAAATGCACGTTAGTTTAGAGCAAAGAAAATTGCCAAAATTTGTATAAAGGGTAGAGAAAAAATGAAAAAAGTGAGACATTTCTCTTTTTTATCGTAAATTAAATAGTATTTTCACCTTTTTAATGCTTTCCAAATTCACTAAGGTGTCAAGACTTAACGAAATCTAGAAGTACGGAACTGTACTGATCATAGAGAAATATTTTAAAATATTTATTTCACTTTGATGCAATATCGCCATTGGATGGCTATTATATCTCTGGTAAATAAATAAATCCAACATGACCCAATTTTGTCTGTTTTGAGTCCTGGGAAAAATAAGATTAAGTTCTAAACTAATGTATTAGGCGCAGAAGACTTTTTTAGCATTAAAAAAAAACATGTATCTTATACACACAGGATTACAGTAATACCGGATTTTGTTTTCGAATTCCCTCACAAAGAAATATATTTATGTGACAAACCAACTGTTAAAGGAAACAGAAGAAATATTTCCGTAAGCAATGAACGAAACTTTTCTGCCTCAAGACTTTCTTCTCGAGATTTTTAGGCTATTATTCACCCAATACAAAGCCTAAGAGTCACTCAAGCTAAGAGGAGAAGATTATGTAGATATGTAGGGCAGATAACCCTAGATTTGAAGGTTAAGTTAATAGTGATCAGGAAATATCCATTCGGAAGTCTGTAAAGATCAGAACTAAAGAATGTAACTCGTCAGAACTTTTCTATGGAAATAGCGAGAGTGTAATGAGAGGTTTACGAAATTTCGTCTGTGAGGAAAGAGGTTGTAGAGTGGAAAATAATTCATTACCCACAAATCTACCTAGACGAATTTTAACTCTGTTGATAGCATTGAAGAGATGTTTAAACTGACTAATATTTTTCTATGTTCAATAATATTATTATTATTATTATTATACATGAATAATGTGTCGCTGCCGACGCTTGAGTTTGAACAAAGATCGCCAGTGAGCAAACACAGGCGAACCCATTATTGAATTAAAGTAGACCACGTGACCATAGAGGAAACGCATAAGTAGAAATGTCACGTGACGTCTAATTGATCACTGTTTCTAGTCTATCCTCAATTACGATACGGATCGTCATTTCTACTCTATCCTCTATTACTATACGGACCGCTATTCTCTACTCGATTCACTATACTATTCCTCTACTCGGATCACTATAGGGATTACTATTCGAGCGAGTATTATCGAGCAAGTACTATTAGTGTGAGTGTTATTCGAAGGCGTCTGACACCAGTAGTGTTCAACCAGGTTACTATAGTTGTATCTGTAATTACAAAGTTTCTACTACAACGAGTATTACGAAAGTGACAACGAGTATTCGTTGGTATCGCAAAAGTGGCAATGAGTGTTCGTTGACATCACAAAATTTATTATCATCGCCATTATTATTGTCTAGTAGATAAAAGCGTTGGTCGATTAATCCAAAAAGTGACTTGACCCAGAGTTGTGAAATCAGTCCCTGGCCACAGCAGAAAGAACAAAAATTTGCTGAGTTGAGTTATCAAGTAGCAGGCACAGTGAAGTAATGGACAGCGGTTCGATTTGAGGAATCGTGGTTCAAATTCCAGTTGGATCCATTACATTCACTTGCGTGCTAAAGGTATGGATCTACGTCTTCTTCCCCCCCCCCCGCCCACCTCATAGCTTTAAGGAAAGACTGGGTTCTATAGTGTAACCGGTCTAGGAGAAAGCACATACTATAGAGCTAACGCATTGGCTCGATGATCCCGACTACGATCGAATAATGATGAAGAAAGGAATTTATTATTCCCTTGATAGGAAAAGAGAATTAGCTAAAACTGAGAGAATTTCGAACAATCTACCCAGTGTGGATTAAATAAAGGGTTCGGTTTGGAATTCCAACAAATAGCACCTGAAGAAGGCCGAAGCGTACAACGACCGAAACGTTGTGAATGTGCCAATAAAGACGAGAAAAACAGTCCGAACAATGTAAATAGTGTCAACACTCAGAAATATAGACAGTGTTATTATCATTATTATTATTGAGTCATGTTATATCTATGGCTTTCTTGTTTATATTTTATTTCTTTGGAGTATATTTTACGACGTACTTTTAATTTAATAAAAACTTTTGAACACGAATGTTTTGCTGAGCCAAACGCGGAAATTGCGGATGGTGAGATACGCTTTAATCAATTTATGAGAGATATTTGCATCTCTTTACAAAGTGGTTCTTTTGCGATTATTTCTATAATTGCAAAGCTATTTATATTATTGAAAGTTGACTTATGTATAAATGGTTTTATTTTTCAGAAATTATCACAAAACATTATGACAAGTTAAAATACTTGACATTTATTTGCACAATAAACAATAGCAAAAAATGTTTATCAATATGTTTTATTTTTTTCTTACTCTAGGAATTTTTTAAATATTTTTCATTTGCATTTTTGCATCTGTTTAAATTTAATGCGTGTAAAATATTCGTAGCAGTGGACAACAATGCTATCAATTACAAAGGAAGCGCTCGACAAACAGTCTTTGAATGTTTACTGTCGAATGCTGACGTATTACTTTAAATTTCATAGCTATAAACAAGCACACAAGACCATCATATATATATATATATATATATATATATATATATATATATATATATATATGTGTGTATGTATGATTATTATATAGTGTGTGCGCGTGTATGCGTGTCTGATTGAAGATAGTGCGAATATGGGGATCAACACTATATAATGACGGTCAATTTCACGCCTCAGTGTCATATTCATGTTTAAGACTTGAAACAGACTCTCACTGTGCAATGTACATTCTATTGCTCACAAATGCCCCAATAATAAGCATTTTTCCCTGTAAATATACCAAATTTTAAGCTATATATATATATATATATATATATAGATAAGAATGTTTTTTTGTAACGGGTTTCCAATTTGTCATATTATTTTCTCAATACTGTTTCTTCATATATAAAATTATATATCGTTATGTCATATTTTCTATATATATATATATATATATATATATATATATATATATATACACCTAAGTGGACATTGAAGTCAACACCCCGAGACGGCAGATTAGGCCAGACGATTGCGTTTAGCATGAAACAGACTGTCGCCTCAAGGTGTCGACTTCAATGTAAACTTTTATATTTACATACTTTGATATATCCCTGATAACGAGCACTTTAATCTATAAATATACCATACCTTAAAACTATATTTCATCATATATATATATATATATATAAAGATTAGAAGAAATTCACGCGTAATCTTTTTTCATTTTAATTTTCTATTCTTTTTATCATTTTATTATCCGTTATACACATTCTATTTTGTGGATTGTGTATTTTAAAAAAATGACGTGCACTAGCCTGACTCCGGTCTGGTGTACCATTTTTCTTTTTACGCTTATATAACCAAGTGGATAAATACAGCTAATATCTCGCGATAAACAGAAATATTAGAAAAGCGGTGTTAACCAAAATCATTTCACTTGACGAATGCAGAACGTATGTATCTCCGACTTGTGCAATCAAGGTAAGACATTATGTATATTTCTTAATATATATATATATATATATATATATTCAAATTATGATATATATGTAAGATCACTACTATATATATATCAAATATAACGCAGTAAGATATATATATATATCAAATTTATAACATATATATAAGATCACTACTAAATACATACATACATATATATCAATCTGTTGTGCATATTTGTTTGTAAGAGTATTAATTTTGTTAAGAAAGGTGAAATAGGGAAAAAAGCCTGGGCGTAAATTAATATTTGGATAATTTTCTATGGCGGCACTCTCAGAATTTTCCTTCTGAGTGTGTTATTTTCTTTTTTTCAAGGAAAATTCTGGAGAGTGCCGCCAGAGAAAATTATCCAAATATTAATTTACGCCTTTTTCCTATTTCACCTTTTCTTAACAAAATAACAAAATATATATATATATATATATATATATATATATATATATATATATATAGGCACATATCTTCATTCAAACATGTTTCATTGAATAATATAGATATATTGTGTTTACTTGCTTTTACATTGATCCTTTCCAAGTGGTTCATCAGTTTCTTGATGCTAAGATCAAATTCATCAAGGAAGGTGCCGTAGTTTTTTTACCCATCTTTTATTCATCTTCAGGAGTTAATTACAAAGATAAACTTATTGTAACTGCGTTAAAATCTGCATTCCTTTGTCATAGTGATTTTTAAAAACACGCGCGATCACTGATATAGTTATTTTAGAATTTTTAAATTTATCCGTTTTACTTATATATATATATATATATATATATATTCCATATCATTTGTATATTCCTTTTCTTACGTATGTAAGAGTGCACTATTTTAAATACTTTTGAAAGACCTTTTTTAATACGCATAAAAAAATAGCATTTTTTTAATTTAGTTGCGACTTAAGACATTCCATTTGAAAAATATGAAAAGGGCGATAAATCTCAGGAGCACCTAACAAAAACAAGCGATCGATTTAAAATCCTAAGAGTTAAACATGTAATATGTAACTATATAAAAATGATTTTATGTGAACGTATATATGTACACATAGATGTATATGTAATGTGTGTTTATATATATATATATATATATATATAATGTGTGTGTGTGTGTGTGTGTGTTAGAGGATTCTAACAGTCTACCTCAGGAATAGGAGGAAGTAATGGACACAATATTTGACACCTTCAATATGCAAAGGCCTCAAGCAATTTCAGAACCGCGGAAATTTAAGCAGAAAAAGAAAATTTACAGATCCTGTGATGATTAATCCGAAGAGGAAAAAATATTAAAGCCCCTTGGGAGGGGGTGTCATGGGTCGTTACCTAGATCGACAGAATGAACTCTTCCTAACGCTATATATACTACGCCTCTCAATAGACGAACGGTATTGAATCGAGTCAACTCTCTGCTTTGGCAGAGAGGAACCCGGACGAAGCTTTGCCGAAGGGCAAAGTTTTGTCCGGGGATGTAGACAGGCCATGAACCCGTCTAGGCGGGTTCAAAGGGTTTATTTTTGGCCGAACCTATACGCTCGGAGAAACCCACGTTAAACTAGGCCTTGTACCATATACATTCCTCGTGGGGGGACTGTTAAATATCGTTATTGAATCGAGTCGAGCTGATAGTAATTCACTCCAAATCAGCCTGACAGTTCATACTAACACCTTCCACTTCTTGTATTATTTTTCGTGTAGTATATTCTTTGTTATTTTTACTCTTGTGTTCCGTGTTGTTCTTCCATAGCCCTAACCTTGGACCATAACAATATATATATATATATATATATATATATATATATATATATATATATATATATATATAATTAAAAATAAAACTTTTGACTAAAAGCAATATTTACCAGGAAACGGTTAACCTACTGAAAACTCGCTTAATACAATTCTCAAAAATGAAAATGTAGAGAAATTGAAGACATAATATTTTTAGAATACTGCCTGACGATACCAAATTGTTAGAAACCGCCATAGCAAGATTGGTTTACTAAAGATTTCGTACATATTTATTTATCTCTCTCTCTAAACATAATAGACATTCGTTGTTTGTTATATTTAACAATATATGTTTTAATACATGCATATATATATATATATATATATATATATATATATATATATATAACATCAAATCCGTAAGTGAAAAGGATTGTCCAAGTGGTTCTTTTTAATATAAAATATTAAAAAGATCCGTAGAGAGCTCAATGCATAGACTACAGACTAATATGATATACATCAAGGTAAAAGAATCGGACATTCGTGCACTTTCAATATATTCTCAATTCAATAAATTACTTTGTTTTTTAATTAAACATTTATTCTTTACAATATTGTTAGGCTTATTACGATAAACACTGAGAATGATGCTTCGTAAAAACACACTTTTGTGTTCATATATTCTTTAATATATTCAACGGTTAAAGCAGAGGCTGAAGAGGGCTACGCATGATGGACATGCTACAGAAGGCCCCAGTCCGTTGCAGTTTCATAACTGGATTCTGCATGTCACATTCCATATGTGCCGCAGAGGAATGTCACTAAATCAAGTGTGTGGGTCACTTCCTGGCAAGTTGAGGTCCACCTTAAACAAATTCAAGCCATCTGCACTGTCTTCGATTTTGATTTTCCTTCACCTCCAACCAACTCTTGCAAAGCCAAACGGCAATAAATATTGGATGGCGGGGGCAGGTTTTATGAAATTGGAAGCTTCTAGTTCTGAAAATGCAAGTTGGCGCCAAATTTAGTCATCAATGCTATTATCATAAAGGAAGCGACCAGCAAAGAAATTAAATTCTTGAATACGAGATAAAAACGACGACTATTCTTTAATTTAAATTATTAGATGTTTCACTTATATATTTTTCGTGGCATTTATTTCAGCCTATAGTCTAATTTATATGGAGACACCTTAACCATCATAAAGGGCTTACGGTCATATCACGATCACCAAAGTTAAGCAACATTGAGTCTAGATTGCTGACTGCTTAAGAATACCAGGTGCTGTAAGCTTTGATGTGCGGGTGGTGTAATGGATAATGCCTCAGAATTGTTAATCGGAGAGCCGAGTTCTAATTTTAGTTGGATTCGTTATATTCACTTACACGCAAATACCATTGGGGGGAAAGGCATGAATCCACCTATTTTCCTCCCAGCTATGGGTTAATTAGTAAGACTTGTATCACTAAGACAAAAAAATATTCTTAGTCTAAAAAATATTTTCTGGCTTTAAATAACCTGCAAAGGGTTGATTAGCCATAAAAAACGAATCAATAAATTATCACCATGGAGTACTGTTGTCATATTTGGACGAGAGCTGCCCAGTTATCACAATCCAGTCGCGATAGAGTCCAAAAGTGTCTCAGAGTCCTTTTAGGTGACGAATTATTTTCCATTCTCCAAACCTATCTGTCACAGGCGGGTGTGGCAAGCTTCTCACTGCTCTATCGCTACTACAATGGAAAGTGCCGAGACTTATTACATTGCTTGGTTCTTCCAGGTCTAACCTTCACGGCTAGGGCCAACCATGTCACTTATATTGTAGCAAACCATCCACATCCACTCCGTATTCCATCAGTGAGAATTCAGTTCCACTCGAACAGCCTTCCCGCGAACTACTGCCCTGTGAAACCGAGTCCCAAGAGGATATTTCCCGGATCACTACAATCTTAACCTGTTAAAGTTTCGGGTTAACTGTTATCTCCTCCTCCTATCCGTAGAAACTGCCTCTTAACGTAACCCTCTATCGCGAGTGGCCCCCGGGCCTTATACAGAGCGAACCTTAATGTAAAAAAAAAAAAAAGTAGAATCACAAACAAGACGAAACAGACTTTGAAGAAGGATTCATACAAAGAATCATAGCCGCCATACTTAACAAAACTACAGAAAATTAAATATCATTCAGGCGATACAGAAAAGCATCCGTCCCGGGTATGACGATAAACTCTATCCGCGTCCTGGTTAAGACGATAAACTACGTCCAACAGCAAGGCCATTGATCAGGAGGTTTGGAGGAGTGTTGAACCACCTCTTAATAAGCTGGCGTTCCCAGGTCCACCCTGACCCGGAGTGGTAACACCTGTTAGGGTCTCAGCTATGGGCAAATAGTCAACACCCAAACTGGGGTCAAAACACTATGAAAGTATAAAAATACGTATTTAATACCAGAAATACTTTGTATTACCAGCAATACATTTTTTTAAATTACCAGCAATACATTTTTTTTTAAATATTACCAACGATACATATTTAAAGGAAAATTATTAGCAGTCATAGATTTATGAAGCAAAAAATATTACCAGAAATAGCTTTTTGAAAAAAAAATATTACCAACAATAAAAATTTTGTCGGCATTAAATAATCCATTGAGGTCGATATGCCGTAAAACAAACAAAACCAAACCAGAAAAACGTTAGAAAATCTATCAAAGAACAAAAAATTAACTATAGTCACATGTCAAGCGCCAACCAAAATATGGACAAATTAGAATACCCGCTAAAAAAGTAACAACATTTATAAAAAAAAAAAAAAAAAATGAACGAACACGCAGTAAATTTGGATATACAAACATTTAGAAAATCGGTTTGAAAATTACGGAAAAAAGAAAAGAAAACCTACGCAAAACTAACTGAATATCATTCAATAAATCCTTCATTTTACACAGAATACATAAATCTAATCTACCTATTATACTCGTTTCCATCATTAACAGCGCCACCTACAAACTAGCAAAAGGAATATCTAAACTTTTAACTTCTTTCTTAGGTACAACGGACCCATTGTCTCCGTATATATGTATTAGTGAGAAAAGAGAGATCAACACGGAACTAAAAGTGTTTACCAATGCATTTAATTTTATCTTTCGTTTATTCTTTGGTGAAAGAAGAAAAAAAAATGAAAAGAATTTAATCTAAATCTCCCTAAAATTCTTTACAAAATCCTGGCTTGTTTCTTTTACGCGAAAGGGAGATAATTTATGTAAATGTTTATTCTCAAACAGATAAAATCAAAGTGTCACACGTTAACGTTTTTAGGATATTAACATGTGCTAAAATTTAATTTGCAAATCAAAGATTTTACAAGTAAGAAATCCGCCAGTATTGTAGTATTTATTGTTTAATTTATGCAGGACTTTAGGTGACCTATTATAGAAATGAAATCGCTGGACCCGGTTCGAATTTCACCTAAAGTTGTTTATATTGACTTGGTAGTATATCTTGACAAAAAATCTTGTTACTATCATGTCATGTCATTTAACGCAGAGGAAAATAGCTGAACTAGCACATGGGGAAAACAACTCTCCCCTAAGCAGCTTGTCCCTACAGTAGTAGAGAAAAATGCTAATGCATTGGTTTGATAGGATCGAATTAATGATTATTTTTTTAATATTTTTCCCTGTTGTTTCTCGTACAGTTTTAGTCGTTTGTTTTGGTCCTCAAACAATTATTGCCTTTTCTGATGGACTTGGTGAGTAATTTTTGCTTCTTGACTCCTGTGGAATATTTTGATAAGAATCTTGGCATCGGAGTCGTAGTTATAAAGAAAGTGAAATAATTTAAAAGTTTATTTGCAGTGACTGGGTCATTGAAATATCAAAATGCTTCAAGTTTTTGAGGTCATGAGAATAGAACTTTTTATGGTCGCCATCTGTTGCCGTCCAACTTCCAAATCAGACGAATAAATTTTCGCCTACTCGACAGACAAACAATGCTTATAAGCCAAGTCACATTGAAAGTATTGGTTTCCACCAAATCACTCAAGCTAATCTGCGATAATTCTGGTCAGTACTTAGGTGACCATTGAGGAACAACAAGTACTATAAGCAAACTGAGACGAAATAGAGCTTCGTAAATTATATCATCGCAGTTAAGGATCTATAATTCTGTGCAATACTTATATGGGTGACTAGTAACAAGAACTGTAAGCAAATTGAGACTAGAAAAAGCTTCGTAAATAATATTATCGCAGTTAAGCAACGATAATTCTGTGCAATACATAAATGGGTCACTATTTAGTAACAAGAAGTACTGTAAGCAAACCGAGACTAAACTAAAAATTTCGTAAATATTATCGTCTCGGTTAACCCTTTGAGCCCTGACCACCGCTTTACAGGTGGTAGAGAAAAATGACTTAATGCCCAACCCCGGTTGAACGGTGGGTAAATACTTGGAACTATTTTTATATCTACCGTAAAACATTACATACCAATTATTTGCGAGTTTTGACTCAGGAGCTCAGGGTTAAAGTTGTTCAGGAACGCTGGGGTCAAAAGGTTAAGCAGCGATAAATCAATGCAATACTTAGATGGGTGACTATTTAGTAACAACTACTGTATGCAAACTGAGACTAAACAAAGTTCTGTAAATAAGTTCTGCCGAAGTTAAGCAGCAATGAATCATATCAGAGAAATACGTCAATCTAGAACTGTTCCATGAAAATGGATCATTTAATTTAACCTGACTGTTAAGGAATAACTTTAACATGGGATGCATGATTCATCGACAAAAAAATATTATGTTAAAGAAATATGGTTCATCTTAAAGTAAAACGTATTTTGAAAAAAAGTAGATTTTAAAACAAGAATAAATTATTAAAGCGATTAGTGGGTTTGTTCTTACGTTCTTTATATTAAAATTCGACCAATACATATCACTCCAGGTACATAGCTGCTGAATAAGGTATGTATATTTAATTGACCCCCCCCCACTGAGTCAGGTTGTGACACAAGGTCAGTTTTTAACGACTGCTGAATAAGGTATGTGATATCAATGTAAGAGGAGATGGTAGGAAGTGTAGATTCTGACTATAAAGAAGATAGGTAGGGATTAAAACAAGACTTGAAGAGGTTAAGATAGTACTGTTCAGAAAAGCAACCACGCGGGAATCTATTTGATAAAGTAGTTACCGAAACCAACGGGAGCGTCCATTATTTATATATATATATATATATATATATATATATATATATATATGAAACGAATTTAGGGAAATTTCTGACGAAATTTTCACCTTTTATTTTATATTTATATTAATCACATATATACAGAATGCAAGACCAAAATTATCTAACAGAAAAAAATCTCCAATTGTTAGATTAAGCTTTGAACCGTTGTATCTGAGAAATGGTTAAAAATATCTCATTTGAATTCTCCGAGGTTTTAACACTTTTGGACTCTACATTGAACAATGAATGTAATGTATTTAACTCTAAGTTGCAATGGTGATTCCTCTTGCTGTTGTGACCTTCTGATCCAGTTTTCCTCTCGACTGTTCCCACTTTTTTAAAACTTATTCACTTGATGGTTCTTCAATGGATTTGAAGATAAAAGCTAGAGTATGAATGTTCGTAAAATTAATGAAGACCTGAACGATCTTTTTCCTCTCACCATTACTTAGTTGGGAAGATATGGTGGAGCTGGCACAATTTTAACCTGTTCTCTTTTTAGCTGAATAACTCAAAAGGTTTTTCAATGATTCTTATGACAAATAATATCAAGATGACTAAACGTCTTATCTGAAAACCTGTAAAAAAGAAACTCAATTAATTTAGTGATTTTTTTTTTAGATATTAAACATAACATTTTGTGAGATGTACAATTATCCGATGCTGTTACACGATTTGGACAGGTTTGCTGTTACACTCTTTATTTTTACAAAATAGTGCTCAATGTAAATTTACAGAGCATTAATATTATAAATTAACTGATTTAAAATATGTTTTTTTCATTACACAGTAATAACAATGTCTCAAAAATGGAAGCTGAAAGCTTCGAATTTAATTTTTTAATTAAATTAAAAACATTAGTTCCATTTCATCCTCAAGCGAATTTTGGAGTAACTTATTTTTTAAATTTACTGAGTTTTAAAGGTACAGAAAAATTCATAATTCACTGTTTCCAAGGATACAGAGAAATCCAATCATTCAGACAAGGGATGGTAGCGTGTTCATTTTTATTAACTTTGTTGTATCAGTTATTAGTTATATATATAAATGTATATAAGGGTGTAACGGCAAATATATATATAAATATATATCTTACTATTATAAACGTTATTTTTGTGGGTAGACGTGTTTAAATAGACATCCCTGTTTATCTACAAAGAGTAAAATTAACGTCGACCGGCCTAGATCATCAAGTGATATTGAAGAAAATATACCTCAAACTTTTCCTAGGAAAATAACTTTTATCGAGGCGTGCTGTTAGCAGTCTTTTCAAAGACGTCTCCACAGCAAGGCAAAGTTCAATGACCTTTTTAAAAAAAACGCCCGTCTCTGGTTGATCGTTTCCCAGAAAAGAATCTCTTCATTCTTTCGTTCTTTCTCTCTCTTTCTTTCATTCGTTCTTTCTCTCTCTTTCTTTCTTTCGTTCTTTCTCTCTCTTTCTTTCATTCGTTCTTTCTCTCTCTTTCTTTCTTTCGTTCTTTCTCTCTCTTTCTTTCTTTCGTTCTTTCTCTCTCTTTCTTTCTGTCTTTCTCTCCCTCTTTCATTCTTTCTGTCTTTCTCTCCCTCTTTCATTCTTTCTGTCTTTCTCTCCCTCTTTCATTCTTTCTGTCTTTCTCTCTTTCTTTCTCTCTTTCTTTCTTTCAAAACTATACTCAACAATTCTCTTTTTTTCTTTTTCTTTTTACCAGTCTGTCTTTTCTTTAATCTTTTCTTCTTTTTTTATTTTCATCTCGTCATTATTTTCTTCTTCCCCTTCGTTAAAACATCAACTCTTTTTACTGACACTGATTTATCAAACATTATCTCTATGACAAAACAAATACAGTAATATATTCTCGACCGGTCGTGTGTGCGTGCGTGTGTGAGAGAGAAATAAAATTCATATACATACCTAGAGACAGGGTGTGCGAGCGCGGAAAATGGAATCGGCTGATGCTGTTTCGTTCACTTCACACTAATGATACCCTTAAAAAAGGCAAGAACCATCTATAGGCTAAATTGCAGGTAAGGCTGCTAGGAGAAAAAGTTTAAATTCGCGTAAATAGAAGGACGAAGTGGGTTCATCAAACTTGATAGAGAAACTACCCTAGGAAAAGGAGGCACGGTGGAGTAATGGATAGCAGCTCGGATTGAGGACTTCCAGTCGAATCCATTACATTCACTTACGTGCTACTCCTGTTCTTCTCCCCACCAGCTATGGGTAAATAGCGGGTTCTAAAGCTTTGGATGGCAACTGGTCTACCGCAGAAAGAAACTACTTCGGGAAAAAAAACTGCTTTGTCAGTGATGTATCGAAAGATACATGATCACCAAAGTGTGTATCACGCATGGCACAAAACTGACTAACCTTAGGGAAAGAACAATTCTGAATTAAAAGAATGGGTTATTTCAGGCGATCTAGACACATCCACTTATAGCTACAGTACATGTGGCGCTTCCGTGACCCTAATGGACGAAGGGAATTGTAGACCTTAGACAAATAAACACACACATACGTTTTAGCATGTGCATATATCGATTGAAAGGGTGTCATTTGTTAATAAAATTCCATTTTTTGCTACCCTTATGTATTTATTTTGTGTAAAATATAACATGCTTTCATGTGGCAGTAATTAATTTTGTTGTAATAAAATTCCTTGATAATTCTAAAAGCATGCTTTAATCTTGTTCCGTTTCAGCCAGACACGAAATCTCCCAAATATTTACAGTCATGAGTCCCCTTAAACATAATCTTCATTCTTTAAAATGACGATGCGATAGCGGACTGCTGCACCCTACGACATTATTTTAGGGCGTCTATTGGATAAGATTACAACCGCTACAAACAAAACACACACAAACATACACACACACACGCACACACACACACATATATATATGTATATATATATAAAGAAAAAGAACAGCTTAATAAACCACAGTTCTTTAGCATTTATTTTTAAAAAAATGCTCAATACAAAGTAGAGCATAATATTATTATTTAAAATATTTTTTTCATCATGACACTTTTCAGAACATAAATTTATTGTTTGATTTTCAAGAGATATTCAATAACTTTAGAAAAAAATTATATATATATATAAGTGAACATTGAAGTCAACACTCAGAGGCGACAGGCTGTTTCATGCTAAACGCAATCGTCAGGTTCTGCCGATTTCGTCTAGCATGAAACAGCCTATCTCTGATATTGAGCACTTTATCCCATAAATATAGCACACCTTAAAATTATATTTCTTCATATATATATATATATATATATATATATATATATATATATATGAACAATAAAAAATATTAAAAAAATTAAAATCTTCAGACACACTGGGTTGTATATTAATATTCTTTCGTTTTTATTATTATTTTATTTAGATTTCTCGACTAGTTTCGGCCAACATGGCCATCATCAGGAGAAAAAAACTTTCTGCTTGCTGGTAGCAGTGAACTACAGAAATGAATGTCTTGATGGAGAAAATGAACTTTTGTCTGTAGTTTTCATTTATTTTTTTATTTTTTTTACTTTTTTAACATGAATTTTGGTCAGTCCTTGTGTTGGTCAAACAGTCTCTTTTAAGTTGTTATTTAAGATAAGAGTTGGATGGATTCATGCTGCTTTGAATTCTCTTGGTCATTTTGACAGTTTTATTGATTCCGGAAAAGGGGATGTGTCTCTGTTAAGTGTGTGTTATCATTTGGCTCAGTAGGAAGTGAGTGAGTATGATGTGTGTAAGTGTGTATGTTCGTGTGGGTGTGTGTATAAGTGTCAGGCCTCAACACCTCCGTAAGCAAGTCTGTATTGTGTGGGTGAGAAATGTGGGTAGGTTTTGATTTGTAGGGTTATATATTAATACTATCTATATTGTTAATTTATGGTTAAGCCCGGCTGGATAGTGCGTTTTTAAACGTTGTATCCTCTTATTTTCATAGAACTCTAAAATCTTTCTACTGTTATCTGCTCTGAACTTTTCTATTCTCTCAATTATAGTGAATTTGGCATGGGTTTTAAAATCGTGTTTTTCTAGGCGGAAATGTTGTTCTACAGGTAATAATCTTTCATGGGGAGTCGACTTAATTCGATTCCGATAATTATTAATTCTGTAGTGAAAGGGTCATTCAGATTTTATTACATATTGTTTCTGGCATTGTGCCCATTCTAGGAGGTAAATTATGTTATGACTTCTACAGTTAGAGTCGTGGTAGATTTTGAAAGTAGATTTAGTGGCTGAGATAGTGAATGAATTCGTATGACTAATATGATTGCAGCATAAGCTCCTTTTGTTGTTACATGATCGGGAAAATCATGTTGCTTTTGTTGGTGGTTTATTACGGATTACCTTCTTCCCTTAAATGTGGTTGCTACCTATGATTTCTTTTAGGTTCTTAGGTCTACGATATGCTAGAAGGCCGGGTTCCTCAAATAATATTTTTAGGTCTGGTTTGAGATGTAGTATTTCCCAACGACTTTTGATTATTTGGGATAGTGGAGGCAGAGTGGGGTTAAAAGTGGTTACTAGAGGGATGCGGCTGGGTTTATTTTTAATCTTGTACATTAGGGTGTCATCTCTATGTGTGGAAGTTGCTTTATTTATTTGTTCCCTGATTAGGTGTTGTTTATAGCCACGTGTTGTGAATGGATGCTCCAGATTTTCAATGCGTTTATTTAGTTCTTCATTGTTGAAACATATCCTTCTGAGTCTAAGTGCTTGTGAATAGGGAACGTTCTCTTTGAGGTGTTTAGGGTGGGAAGACTTAAAGTGTAGATAGTTGTGGGTGTCGGTGATTTTAGTGTGTAGTGTCGTTTGTAGTTTCCAGTTTTCATCTATGTAAATGCGGGTGTCTAAAAATGTTACCGATCTTGTGGATTTTTCATAGTCAAACTTAATTGAGTGATGCACTATGTTTAGGGTCATGAGAAATTGGGTAAGTTTGTCGTTACTG
Source organism: Acanthosepion pharaonis (assembly GCA_903632075.3). Lineage (NCBI taxonomy): Eukaryota > Metazoa > Mollusca > Cephalopoda > Sepiida > Sepiidae > Acanthosepion > Acanthosepion pharaonis. The sequence continues at coordinate 821,719 of CAHIKZ030005053.1, read as the reverse complement.
CTCGTGTATACAAAGAATATATCATCGATATATCTTGCATAGAATACGCAGTCGCTATCAATGATGGAATAGATATGGGTTTACTCAAATTTTCCCATGAATATTGTAGCATATGATGGAGCTGCAATGGTGCCCATGGCACAGCCTCTTACTATATATATATATATATATATATATATATATAATGATAGACTCTCCAGTTGATTTTGATTTCAGCGTTTGAGGACTCAATAGTTCAGTTTTTAAATGATTGGCCTACCGCCGCATATATAATTTGATTATAGTGGTAAAAGCTTGGTTAAGCGGAGTACTGATAAAAACGCTTCGACCATTTGAGTGTTTTCGGGCCTTCTTCAGATGTCTGACAACGGCCGAGACTTTGGTATAATAGAAACATAAATGAAAACTTTCGTCCTACTGCGAATAATATAAACTAGAACGGCCCTTAAAAATTTCATGGTTTTCCTAATTTAATATTCTGATGAATCTAAATTCTTAAGTTGTGTAATTTCATGTCAAGTTTTACGACAATAAAATATTCGTAGAAATTATCCCATCGCATCGTTAAATGTTTTGAGCTTAACAACTTTAATAAAATATTCCAATAACCAACATAAATATGAAAGCTGACGATTATTTTAAGAAGTGGACAGACGTTAAATACTTCTTTCTTTCTTTCTTTCTTTCATTCATTTATTTATCAAGTAGTGTCTTTTCCCCCTCTTACCGCGCGATCAAAATGGAACAGTTCATTATTTATGAGGTATTGGCAGGAGACATTAAGCATTTCTAATTTTCTTTCTCTTATTTATCAAGTGGTATGTTTCTCTCCTCTTTCCACGCGATCCAAATGGAATAGCTCATCATTTATGCAATATTTACAGGGAGAGAGAAGCAATCACAATAAAAATAGGATAATAACTCCTCAACTCTTGAAATTCCGACGCAACTAAGAAATCTCCGAACCGCCAGCAATATGCCGCATTGTCACCGAGTTTAATTTCTCTGGTATAATGTCATAACCTATTGACAATTTTATTTTAAATACTGTGTCCTTTGACTCCCTCTACAGCTTCCTTAGTATATGCGAATTGGCATGACTTTTTGAAAAAATAGCGGAATTATTTCTTTTTGCTTTCCTCGCAGTTTAACTTTCAGAAAAAAAACCCTGTAGACTACCTGAAAACCAAGATAAGTAAGCCGAGTCTGCTCTACTATTTGACTAATAGCTAGAAGAAGAGATGGATTTTTGCCTTTCCCGAGGGCAATAGTGCGGAAGTGAATGCAGCAGATTAGACAAGAATTTGAACTCGGCTCGACGACTCCACTTTCTGCCACGGATAGCCGTTACGCTTTGTGCACATCTCTAAGGACAATACATGCATTTAACCAATACTCCCGCTAGAAATATATGGTTGGAATTCAGAGTTTTCCTTCCACACTGAATGCTACTTTAGACAGAAAACCCAAATCTGCATATCACCATAGTTGGAGGAAATTGTATTCATGCCTTTAAAGTGTGAGTTTCGATAAAATTTAAATTGGTAGCTGATCCTAGAAAATGATCTTCAATCTGTTGTCAACTGTGCCAAGAAATGGCACGTTAATTTTAATGCAATTAATTAATTAATTTTTTTATATTAATATAATTTTATATTAACATAATTAATTTAATTTTAATTTTAATTTTTGATTTCTTGATACAGTTGTTAACGTTTGCTTGGGAAAGTAGTAATTCTCTTAGGAAATGTGATATTGGAAAAACCTGGGCGTAGATTAATATTTAGATAATATTCAATGGCGGCACTCACGAGGATTTTCCTTCTGAGCAAGTTATTTTCTTTTTTATGAATGTAATATTTTTAAAATCAAAATTGTGGTTGAATTTATTTCTATATATGACTAGTGCATTAGTTATTTTTGTGAGGTCTCTTTTGTGCTCATAGATGCGTTTTTTTTAAATTTCTGTTTGTTTCTCCAATATATTGAGAGGAATAATTTTGGCAATTTATTTTATAAATGCTTGCTTCAGAAATATTATTGCTATTAGTGTTTGAGGGTCTGATTATATCCATAATGGTTTTGGAAGTGTTTGTTATTATTTTAAGATTATTTAGATGGAATAGGTTGTTCTGGGTAGTGGACGTGACGGAGTTGTCGGTAGTATTATGTATCTGTTTTCATAACATCTATGAAAAAATAAATGAAAACAAAGCTATAAAAGAAACACAAAAATTCATAATCGACGTCAAAAAGCTACTAAAAAATGAAGATTTATCCTGGATAAAAGTTATTGGATACCATCCAAAAACACCCACATTATACGGATTACCAAAAACACATAAACAGAACATACCAATGAGACCTTTCATATCAGAGATAAGCAGCGCCCCACATAAACTCGCCCGCAAACTAAGCAGAATTTTAACCCACTCATTGGTACTATTAGTCCATCACACATAAAAAAAATTCAGGTGACCTTCTAAACAAATTAAAAAAACATAGACATTAAAAAACAAATATATGGCTAGTTTAGATATAAAATCTCTATACACAAATATCCTTATAGAGAAATGCTTAAATCTACTAAAAAATCTACTAACAAAAGCAAAATTTAAATTACCTTTACCTATACATGAAATCATAAAAATATGCCAGCTACTCACCAAGAGATAGGGTCTTCCAACAGCGCCCCTCTTGACCCAAATCAGCACTACTTCCTCAAGGTACTTGGTGTAGGCCTCCGTGTTGAGTCTGGGTCCCTCAATAACAAATTCAGGAGTTCTTTTCTTATCACAATGATCAGAGTGAGTTTTCCGAGCTGCCGTACCTTCGTAATGACCATTAGTCATATTCAACTTTTACTGAATCCTCTGCATTATCCTTCATAATGGAGTTTCCAAGCAGTACAACATGGGGTTTTCAAATTTGTGGCGGAGGGTACCGCGTCATGATGCTCTTTTTCTCACAGACTCACCCTACTATATTCTGAAGTCAACTAATCGAAAACAAATAACGCGCATACGTTTAATTAAAAATAAAATGTGGCGACAATTTAACCATCGCATCATGTGTGTGTGTGTGTGTGAGTATATATATATATATATATATATATATATATATACATAAGCGCGTGTATGCAGAAAATAGAAAAGAACACGTTGGCTGCATAATCCAGGGTTCCTTAGTATTTTTTTTTTTTATTTTATTATATATTTATATATTTTTTTTTTTATATATATATATATATATATATATATATATATATATAGAATGGGTAGGATAAAAAATCTACATATACTTGCATGCTTGCCCATACATATAAATATTTCTTTACATTTGATGACCAACTTTACAGACAAAAATTTGGCTTACCAATGGGATCTCCTCTCAGCAGCGTTCTTGCTTGTCTTTTTTTAGAGTTTCTAGAAAGTGACCTATTCAAAAACATTCTCCCTCCAAACTCTTACTATTTAAGATACATAAACGTCTCAATATTATATATACACAAGATACTAATTTAACAAACACACAGACACACACACATATAAATATATACACTTTGAGCAGATTGATAAATTTGTTCATCTATTAATTTGAGACTTAATACGGTGAGCAACTTTCCACGTAATGAGTTTGACCATAATTTCGATTTTAAAAAGGGTGATTTCATTAAAAGATAAAAGAATTTACTAAAACAGAAATGTATAGAAAGTGCTTTGATCGCTAGATCATCCACCGTAAATTTGCGCCCAGCTTCATACATTTCATCTTTCTTGGCAAATCCCCTATTATCACAATGTGAAAGACTTAATAATAAAAGCCATAAAAACAAAAAACAAAAATATATGGAAACTGAATGAAATCGGCTACACTACATCCCCGGGCACGTCTGAGATGAAAAAAAAAATAAAAGTAAATGTTTAAAATTACAGCGTTCCAACATCATCTGCTTGCGTTTTTATATTGCATCTCGCTTTACTACACATATATAATTCCATCAACGTAAGCATTATTACTTTAGTCCGATGAAGTCCAATGAATACAGTGTTTTTCACTTTGTCATTCATTTGCCTAACATTTTTCTGATATTCTTCCATATATATATATATATATATATATAAACAAGTGCTTTCGGCAGACTTTGCCATCGCTTGTAGGATAAGCGGGGTATCCAACTGGATATGAAAATTCAGGTTTACAGAGCTGCTGTCCTTGCCATCTTTTTGTACGGATCAGAGTCATGGACTCCATACAGGTACCATATACGCCAGCTGGATGTTTTCCATAAGAGCTGTCTACGCGCCATCTGTGGAGTTAGCCTTCAAGATAGGATATTCAATGTAGATCTGTTTAACAGGTGTAATATTGGAGGAATCAAGACTTTCTTTATACAGTCTCAACTGCGGTGGACTGGTCATGTCTTGAGAATGTCTGATGACAGGATAACCAAGATTCTAATGTACAGCCAGTTAGATCAGGGCTACAGGAATGTAGGACGCTCGTGGCTTAGATACAATGACAAGCTGAAGAGCAACTTGTCAGTTTTCAATATACCTCATAACAACCTTGAGCGCTTAGCTTTGGACCCGGTAGAGTGGTGATCAACTTGTTTTACTGAACTCAGCGCTTTTCAATCTGCTAGTCTAAATCGTTTTCAAGAAGCGAGAGCAAGATCTAAAAGTTCAACCAATCTAACAGTGACCTGTGACCTCATACCACAATCCTGACTCTTGCTCTATATGCGGCCTCCTTTGCAAATCAAAAATGCGGGTCTTAAGATTATCGCACAAAATTCGTAACTGAATCAATTGGTTAAGTTTTCAGAACCTCATATGTCGAAACCGACAGGAGAGTCCATTATATATATATATATATATATATATATATATATATATATATATATATATATAATAGCTGGCCAGTCGCATTTCAGAACACCTGTCTACTAAGGCGGCTAGACAATCCCTGGTCTGTGGTTTATACTGTAACCATGCTGAGCAGACCTTAGTGATAAATCAACCAGGGTGAGGTTCGAACCAGGGTCTCATGGTAAGTGTAAGGTAGGTCAATTCCAATGTCTAAACATTATATTTTTAAAATGTGCTCAATACGTTGCTTAACTTAGGTGATCGTACGGAAACCAGTGTTTCAACGTGATATGGCCGTAATCATTGACTTTACAAGGGTCATGCCATAACCTCGACGTTTTCAGAGGACGATAAGTGCGACGCTGAGATCCGAAGACTTATTGGGATGGCCAAAGACGCATTCCAAAAGCTAGACAGACTATTGGATGGTTTCCTCAAAGATGAAGAAGAGAATCAAGGCGACAGAGGTATGGTTCTACAGAACGATGCTAAGGATAACAGGGACCGAACATGTGAACAACGATGAGGTTTTGGAGAGGATGCAAACAAAGAGGAAACTCATACTTAACATCAGGAAGAGGCAGCTGCAATTTCTGGGACACGAAATGAGAAAGGAAAGTTTGGAAAATCTGATACTCACAGGGCGAATAGAGGGGAAGAAGGACAAGGGAAAGCAATGCGTGACATACCTAGCGGGCTTAAGCAAGTGGATGACAGAACAGAGTCTGGGAGAAGTACCAAAAAGACAAAATTTATTGAGGACTACAAGGGATAGGAGGAAGTGGATAGCCATGATCGCCTACGTCCTGAACGGACATGAAACAAAGAAAAAGCATAGTTATTTTATCGTTTTTGCAGTATAACAAGAGACTTGTTAGCTTTCATAAATGGTAATCTTCGCTATTTAAACTTACAGCACCTTGTATTCCATAGTGGTCACCCATCGAGGTACTGACCAGGCTCGACATTGCTTAACTTTGGTAATTTTACGTGAACCGCTGTTTCAACGTAATATAGCCGTAAAGCAAAACCTTTAGAATAATATTTGGAAAGGATTGAAATTCTTTAAGATGTTATATAACGCTTTCAAAAAGAGTTATTTCTCATTATGATTGCCTTACCAAATAAGCAGTTAAAATAAATTTTGAATTTTGTAAATATTTGTGAGAGGAGCTGATTTAGAATTTAGTCGTCCCAGGTCAAATTGTTTACTTGGATTAAAGTGGCGAAAAAAAACTATCGAAAAATCTGTTGAATTTGTGTCTATGCATGCCTGTGTGTGTACGACGACACGATGCAAGCAGACCTTGACTTGTCCCGCAGTTTTCAAAATGAAAGAAATGTATTTACGAACCGTGTGACATTTTAAGTGAATTACTTTTTCTGTGACGTGAAATTTTATGACAGTGCACATTCATTTTGTAACTTGCTTCATGGAGACCAATCACCAGCAAAACAGCAGAAAACGAGAATAAAAAATTCGTGAATTCCTCTATGCTGACTGTTCCTGAACAATTCATCAACAGTCCCACATGTTTTGAATCAGTTATAGAGTCAGACAGAAGATCCCCACGGAAAACCTGAGTATGCATCGAGCTGCTGTAAATTTTGTCGTCGGTGCCTTGAAAAAGATGCGTTCAGAAATTTGGGTACGTTCCCAAGAGTTCTATTTTGAAGGAATGGCTAAATGTCAGTAATATATCAAATATATTATTTACTGGATTACTTCATTTAGGCTAAGTTTTCAAATAGCGCCTCATATAATATATATATATATATATATATATATATATATATATATATATATATATATATATATATATATATATATATATATATATATATTAT
>CAHIKZ030005053.1:747500-812500 GCA_903632075.3 Acanthosepion pharaonis | reverse complement strand
AATGGCAATTTTATTCAATCAATTTACTCTTCCGTAGTTCAAGATATTTATGTGTAATTTTGGTAAATATATCTGTGAAAATGAGATGTCAGTGTTATTTTCATTTTTGCGTCATTTATACGACAGTTTATCCATTGCTCCCTGTATATGTGCTTATATATATATATATATATATATATATATATATATATATATATATATATATATATATATATAAGAAAATCATTAAACACCATATCTCTGCGATAAGACCCTGAAAACATAAAGTTCATGATATATTATAGAAAATGGAAGACCGCAATCCTCGTCGTCAAAAACCAAAATAACCCCATCAAATCTAAACTAGTAGTGATCAATATAGTGTACCAATTCCATTGCCCTGTACAAGACTGTGTTACTTATCAAAAAGCAATGACCAATATTGGGCCCCGCCACTACTTCACTGTGTAGACGTCTTACATGCCACCTGTCGCAGCAGAGTTCGATTAATAAACATTTATTAACTTATAACTTTCAAAAACCTTTAAGGAAAATTATAGTTGATAATACAAGGATCCTTTTCAGGTTACATAGTCGTACACAGCTCATCATTAGGGTGGCTCTGCTTATCAAACTTTAGTCTCCTACTATCAATGTCGCACTATTTAGCAGAGGAGACGGCGTGTCAAAAGTGTTCTAAAAATAGTAGTCTTGTCCCTATCACCTGGCCGCGCATAGCACGTGACTACCAAGATATAAACAGCTCAAGCTCCACACTGTAAAATTAGTATGTAGCAGCCACATACAGAATTTCACCATCCAAGACACATCCTTGATAATGGCTCGCAACAATTATAACTATGGACAATTCCTATATATATATATATATATATATATAACCTGAAAAACGGAAAAATTTTAGATTGCTGGCAAAACTCAATAAAGGATTAATTAAATCTTCTATGTCGACCGTTTTCAATATAAATATATATATATATATATATATATATATATATATATATATATGCCAGTTTTCAATCCGTGCCTGACGATTGTCATGTGCATGAAACTCTTGTTTCAAAAGGCGGGGAACAAATAAATAACTATGCTGTTTAATAATTAAATGAGCATCTACTCTATTATGAGTATCCCCTGAAAAATAATGATTAAAGTGATATATATGTGTGTGTATACATATATATAAATTCCACCGACACATACTTGTTTGTCTTGTGTATAAAACTACAAAAGACAATTTTGTCGGCACATTGTTCCAATTTAGCTTAAATTGTGTTTCACCAGACCAAACAATCTTCACCAATCTCACCAGCTTTTCATCCATTCTTACCATGTGTTGAAACCACTCATAAAACTGGATTCTTCGACCCGGATCGTTTTCATTAATTGCTTGTAATAATCTTGGGATGTAAACATTCCATTTGGCTCTTTTAAGAAAGTACCATATGCTTGTATTGCTTACTGCTGTTTCATATGCACATTGTGCGGTAGACTTCTGTGGCGAGCGTATGAACTGTTCCAATACCATAGCCGAAGAAGCAGGACTTTTGGCTTTACGAAGTCTACCGGATTTTCGTTTATGCACGTCACGCATGATATCATGAATTTCGAACTAATCACGAATCTGAGAAATTCTCAAACGTGTTGGAGGTTGTGTTCCAAACTTACCGCTGCATTGTCAGGAACCTTCTCAAATTTGAAATACCATTTTAAATTAATATTACGTTCCTCAAACGACAAGCGTACGTCCGCCATGTTAGAGACGTCACATATTGATACTACAACCCTGAGGTAAATCCATCTGTCGAGAAAATATCGTAATGGAGTAAACAGTGTTATCGCAATTTGATAAAACTACAAAAGACAATATTTTCCTTTCCTTTAGTGTGTATACATTTTTGATCGATTTCTACATCTCTCTCTCTCTCTCTCTCTCTCTCTCTCTCTATCTGTCTCTGTCTATATCTTTTGTCTCTCTCATATATATATATATATATATATATATATATATATATAATGGACATTGTAGTTAACATTCAGAGGCAACAGTCTGTTTCATGCTAAAAGCAATCGTCAAGCCATGTTCTAGTGCTTGTGTTTAGCATGAAACGGACTGTCGCCTCTCAATGTTGACTTCAGTGTCTACTTTATATTTACATACTCTCTATCACTGATATTGAGCATTTTAAACCATAAATATAACATACCTTAAACTATATTTTATCATATATATGTATATATCCAAGTGTAAGGTAGGTTAATACCAATGTCTAAATATTATATTTTTTTAAAAGTGCCAATACAGAATAGAGCTTAATAATATTAACAATTATAACAAAAACATGTTGACCACCATCTTGAAGAAGCTACATATTATGTTGAAACATGATTGCATTCATATAGCGGTTTATTACATGTACAATATACATATATATATATATATATATATATATATAAAGAAAGAACAGTAAGATATATAATCCGGTGTTCTTATAGTTATTTTTATTTTTACAAGATAGTGCTCAATGTAAATTTACAGAGCATTAATATTATAAATTAATTGATTTAAAATATGTTTTTTTTTTTTCGCTACACAGTTCTAACCAGGTTTTCAAAATTTTTGAAACATGGTTAGAACTGTGTAGCGAAAAGAAAACATATTTTAAATCAATTAATTTATAATGTATGTATGCATACAAATGGGTGCAGAATAGTGTCTGGAAACATCAAAGCCTATATTTATGTATGCATATGCGTTTCTACATGTTAGAGTGTACATAAAAATTGCATGTTTTGTGCATGCGTTATGCATGTCCCTACACGACTGCACAAAATATCCATTTGAAATCAGTATTCTTTCCTAGAACCTTGAACTTCTCAGTTAAAAATTAATAAACGCATAATTTTTAATTAAAATAAATGAAATTATATCTCAAATTTCTAAAACCATACTTTAACGGACAATTAACTCCGGGTAAATTATATCGCAAGAATACATTTAATTTTATTTTATTTATTTATTTTTATTTTTTTTTTTTTGTTAACCCTTATATTCCTTTCTGTAGTGAGTAGGTTTTTACGAGATTTCCAGCTCCAATACCAATTGTTTTTCCTTCTCCTAGACTGGTTGCCAGTGAGTTCAGTTTGCTCTGCTCTTAACCATTGAGAACAAGAGATAAATTCGTAGTTTATGAACGGAAAAGCAAAGGCTTCGGTTATGAAATGAAATCGACCGGCCATGGATGAAAAAAGAAACGTCTTGAATAAATCCAAATTCTCTCTCTCTCTCTCTCTCTCTCTCTCTCTCTCTCTCTCTCATATTCGGCCTCCCTCACTGTCATTTTGATCTCCTCTTCTCTCTGTCTTTCTCTATCTCTCTCTGGATTTCATGTCCTTTTTCTCTCTATCTGGATTCGATGTTTATCTCTATGGATTTAATGTCCTCTTTCTTTCTCTCTCTCTCTCACTCACTCTCGTTCTCTCTAATTTACATGTCCTCTTCTGTTTCCTTTCTGTCTTCCTCACTCTATCTCTGTATCTGGATTTCATGTCCTCGCTCCTTCCTCTCTCTCTCCAATTTTCATACCTTCTCTTTTTCTCCCTCTCTTGATTTAATGTCCCAACCCCTCTCCCGGTCACTCTGGATTTTATGTCCTTTCCTCTCCACCCCCCCTCTCTCTCTCTCTCTCTCTCTCTCTGGATTTAATGTCATGCACATACTCGGTCTGCCTTTATAAATATATCAATCCATTTTTGCTTATTCCCATGTATCTATCAGACACGTTATTCGTAATGCGACTTCTGTGTGTATTGCTCCCTCCACTGACCATATTCGAATCTCAGTCAAGGCCAGCATTCTGAATGCTGTTTTTAAGATTCAACAAAGCAGATGATAACTGTCGACATACAAAAACCTACTCGCAAATTTCTGTCTTTTCATAAATTCTACAATGACAAATACAAATAACTGGTTAGCCCTCAGGCAACAACATATCCTTGGGGGCTGAAACTTTAGCCGGTAGATTAAAGCTATACATCATTTCTATTTATCGACCGCTATTACAATCATGTGCATGTAAATTCTACATTACGCACGGGATTCATAGCTGTCGCTCATGGGCGATTTATATCTGTAATGATGTCTTCTCATAAAATCATTGAACTATAAAGTTCTCTAAGTGAAACACTATTTTTCCTGGCAAATGACAGTGTTTTGCTCCTGAGGATGACAAAAGAATGGTCGAAAGCTATAGGGACGATAAGATGTATATCCACTTCCTATGTACAAAAACAACGGAAACTACATAAAAATAATTAGAAATATCATTTATCCATAATATTCAATATATATATATATATATATATATATATATATATATACATAATATATGTGGTTAATATACACACATATATATATATATATATATATATATATATATAAATTCCAAGAGGATAGAATCCAGGTACAACTCAATGTTCAGGACAGGCTTAAACACTAATATTCCATGGTGATAATTTATTACATTGGAATTGCAATTACGATCCAATTCATCAGACCTACAAATTCAAAAAAGAAATCGGCGGAAAAAATAACTCCGGAATATATATATATATATATATATATATATATATATATATATACACACACACACACACATTTATATATATATATATATATATATATAGATAGATAGATAGATAGATATAGATATATATATGTATGTATACATATTAAAAAGATAACAACGCTGGCTAGAACACTACCGCGGTTTCGACCGCTAAGGCCTCGTCATGTGGTTTGTTCAGTGATTCAGTTAGAGCCAACTATATGCAGAATAGCAGACGCAGATCGTAAGTTCAAGATGCGGTTCTATGACATCATACCACGTGATAGACCGAAGTATTACAACATAACCAATCTGTATAACCACTCTGAGAATGGCTCATGTGAGCCGAAAGCTTAGGACCAACTTAATAAAAAATTTTGCTAATGTTGGACAATTTTATCTTTATTTTCACCAGATATTAAAGCAAACATTAGAACGGCTTTTGATCAGACATAATAGATATTCATTGTCTGTTATATTTAATAATATATGTTTAAACAATGATCTGCTACCCCAATACTATATATATATATATATATATATATATATATATATATATATATATATATATATATATATATATATATATATGAGTAACGATATATATTTTATATATCAAAAACAGTATTGGGGAAATGTTATGACAAAGTGAAAACAGTTTATTTGTGACGCGTTTCGTCCTTCAAAATCTAATCGGACTAATTTTGTTATGTTGGTAGGACTACACATGCACACGGTAGGGAGGTGCTGGGAATTTTAGATTTTTTTAAACCGAATTCATTTAGAGTCTTTCTTTTTCTTGCCATTACTGTTGTAAGTAGATATTCCACATTGTAATAGTAGAAGATCTGCCAGGAATGGTGAAGTATTGTAACACCCAGGGCAGCAACAGCAAGTGGAAACATGAAAATCTAATGGAAAACCTATAGGACATAAAGCTTTTCCAATACAGAACAAGAAGGCCTGACCTTCGGTTTAAAATTTGCCACCGGAATCCATAAAGGATACATAGTAAACACAGTAAAAAATCATAAGCAAAACGATTCCGATTTCACCAAAGGTTTCATTCAAGGTATTATCACTGCTACTACAGAAACGAACAACGAAAATACATAAGCACTGAGTCACCTAAATGCACTAAAGAACCTAGCGAAAAATCCACAACACTCATTCTGACAATAACTACCAAAACATAAAAATTTAACAAGGAAATCAGGAAACTAATTAAAAATGAAAACAAAACATGGTACAGATTCATAGAATATAACCCCTAAACACCAAAACTTTACGGTCTCCCTAAAGCCCACAAAACTAGAGTTATGAATAATCAAGAGTAATCTTCCCTTGTTTTGTTACTCTCCTCTTTGAGAGAGCTATTTCTGTTGACTGGGACTATAAAAGGACACTACACGCGAACCTTGTGTTCTCAGTTGAATAAAGCTTTCTTTTCTACACCTGTGTACTTTTGTCATCGCAACTGGTACCCCAATGCGCCCTATTATCTCAGGAATAGACAGCTCCCCCCCACACACACACACAAATTGGCAATAGCCGTAACAAACATTCTAATCCCTCTCTTTGGAACAATCAACTCATCTCACATAAAAAAAAAACTCGGGCAGCCCAGTTGAAAAACTCAGAGAAATGAATATGACCGACAAATGCATGGCCAGCCTAGATATAAAATCGCTCTACGTCAACGCCCCAGTCGAAAACTTCCTAAATCTCCTAAAAATGCGTCTAACACAATCAAAGATAAAGCTCTCCCTACCAACAGCTAAAATAATAAAAATCTGCTGTCTCATCACCAATCAATGCTACTTCACATTCAATAATGATTGTTATAAACAAATGTTTGGATTGCCAATGAGATCACCTCTCAGTGTAGTAATGGCATGTATCTTAGAATTTCTCGAATCCGGTCCTTACCAAAATATTTCACACAAACAATAAACATTCTTTCATTATATTGATGATGCTCTACTTATATATCCTAGTGATACTGATTTACCTGACCTAGTAGATCAACTAATCAAAGTCGAACACACAATAGAATTTACATACGAAATGGAAGAACATAATTCTTTAACCGTCCCAAATATCAAGCTACACCGTATTTTCAAAAGTTTGAAACTCGATGTTCCCCAGAAATCAACCAACAAAAACGACCTAAAAAATTTCTATTCCCATCATAACAACGAAATAAAATCTGGCATAATCATCGGATTCTACCTAATAGCTCTAAGAATATGCAGCTCGGATTATTTACACGAAGAAGAGAAATAGATTGAAAACTTTAAACTTCTCCAGTACCCTAATTATTTCATATTCAATTCGAAACAAAAGACCCACAACGGCTACTCTTGAGAAACCCAATGAAAGAAAAAGGATATTATCCTGCCTACTAATTCTATCAAATCTACAATCAAAAAGAATCTATCTAAACTCAACATAAAAGTCGTTACTACTACATCCAAAACAATAAAAGACTTAGTACTGAACAAAACAATAAGCTAAAATCTGAAGAAGTTTACTTCATCGCGTTGTCATAAAAATACATAGAAGAAAACTCAAATGATCATATGAACACAAAAGGGACATTTTATAAAATAATACATCAAATGCATTGGTTACCCACCGTAACGAGACTGACCACAAGTTTGACATAAAAAAAATGGTACCATGATCAAAGGAGAAAATAATTGACAATGACGTAAATGTACAGAGAGTACCTTAATCGCATGATCATCTATAGTAAATTTGCGCCATGGCTCTTACAACATTTCACCATTCCTGGCAGATGTTCTAACATCACAGTTGGGAATACCGACTTACAACAGTGATAAAAAGAAAAAGAAAAACCCTAAATGAATTCGGTTGAAAAAAATAATTCTAAAATTCCCAGCATCCTCCTGCCGTGCGCATGTGTAGTCCTACCAACAAAATTAGTTCGATGATGTCCAGAAGGACGAAACGCGTCACAAGTAAACTTTTTCCACTTTGTCATAAAATTTCTACTATATATATATATATGTGTGTGTGTGTGTGTGTGTGTGTGTGTGTGCTTGTGTGTAGAGAGAGAGAGGCATATATATATTACTTAAATCTATTTCTAGTGGATCCTTGATCTAATTCCCTGTCTTTCTCTTCATCCTTTCCTCTATCCCGCCTCTTTACTCTTGCTCCCACTCTCTGTAACCCCTTGCATGCTAGTGGCACTCCCGCCTTGCTTGGTGTGAAATGCTTAAAAAAATATCCATATTTCGGGTATCCCACAGGAGACGACATATTTCTTTTAATAAGATTTTTAGAATGTAGACGAAAATAAATAAATATACTGTTTAATAAATGAACGAAGCGCCTAATTATATATGGGTATCCACTAAAAATAACGTTTAATAATAAAAATCCGTTGGATTAATAAATAAAAAATACATCACTCTTTAGAAATATGTATATATAGGGTGTATCAAAAGTACTTTTATAAACTTGGGGCGGGGGGGTCCTTACACCAAAACAAGAACAAAAGTTCATATAAACATATGTCTGCAAATCCTTCGTTTTTGAACTATTAGGTTTAAAGAATGTTAACGGTAGATGGCGATGTGTTGCCATGTACACTGGGTTACATTTGTCATTCGTGTACATTTGTGGTTAGTCTGTCTTCAACGTTTAACGTGTGTTCTGTTTAACAATGCTAGGATATTCATACCGTGAGCCAACAGATACGATTTTTACATACGGCCGCGCGAATGGTAATGGACGCGAGCCTGCATGGCTGTATCAGATTGCGTTTCCAGGCCAAAGGCAGTCGAGTCATCCAACCTTTGTTGCTGTCTATCGTCGCGTTGCTGAGACAGGATCCGTGGCGCCACAAACTCTGACCACGAAGAACACATTCTACAGTGTCTGAGAGGATCCATGTGTCAGCACGTTGCCCTAGCATAGAAGGTACTTCAAGACCAGCTCTTGTATTCGTATCATTTGCAAAGGTCACGGGAGAAATTTTGCTGTTGGTTTATTGCACATCCGTTGTTTGTCACTTCAGTCTTGTTTACGGTTGAGGCAACTTTTAGAAGAGATGGAATAACAAATTTGCACAACCAACATTTGTTCGTGGATCGAAATCTCCATGGTACAATATAGGCTAGACACCAGCATCAGTTTATGATTAATGTGTGGGCTGGAATTTTAGGTGACTGATATGTTGACATGTTCTCTCAGCACGTCTTAGAGAAGCTGTCTACAGGAACTATTTCGAACACACTTCCGGACCTGCTAGAGGATGTACCCCTGCTAATACGAAGATGCACGTGGTTCATGCATGATGGGACTCCAGCATATTTTAGTCGCATTGTTCGCGATGCACTGACTGACATCTACCATGAAAGCTGGATAGGTAGGGGAGGACCGGTTCCATGACCTGCACATTCCTTCGACCTGAATCCTTTGGATTTTTATCTGTGGAGACACTTAAAGATATTTGTTTATGCAACAGACATTAATAATGCAGAGACGCTTCATCAACGTTTCATGGGGGCCTGTGAAACCATTCGACACCGTCTGAGAGTGTTTGAAAGGGTCAATGATCCAACAGGTGCATGCGTGTGTAAATCAAGCGGAGGACATTTTGAACATTTGTTATGAGTTGCTGTGTTGAGATACAACGATGGCCTTTTGAACATATTTTTATATGGATATTTTACCTTATTTTGGTGACAGGAACCCGCCTCTAAAGTTTTTAAAAGAATTTTTGGATTGTATCTTCGATTGTACATTTAACAGCGTCTACGGTAAATTTTAAACTTAATAGCTTAAAAATGAAGGATTTGCGGACATATGCTTATATAGACTTTTGTCCTTGTTTTGGCGTGAGGAACCCACCCCAAAGTTTGCAAAAGTATTTTTGATACACCCTGTAAATGATAAAAAATATAGTTTTAATTTATATTATATTTATGGGTAAAAGTGATCAATATCCGAAATATGTAAATATAAATATAAAAGTGGATACTGAAATCAACATCAAGTAGTCACAGTCTGCTTCATCCTTGAAAGCAATATTCATGCTTTATACACATATACAGACGTCTTGAAGGCACTGCGACTAAATTTTTTATTAATTTTGTTATTTAAATTTTAAACTGCTCTTTATTAATCTGAGAGAACTGTTTCTACCGACCGTCATTATGGCTGATACTGACTTTCAGGGAAGTGAGTCGTTGCGCCTTCTCGGGTTAACGTTTTCCGCTGACGTCAAATGGAAAGATGATATTGTGCCAATTTGTAGGTTTGCTGCTAGGAAAATTGGTTCACTATGCCGTGCTAGACAATGTTTCTCGCCATAATCTATCGTATATATTTATAAGTCTACCATTCGCCCATGCTTTGAAATCATCCTAATTTCGTTCATATTCCATTAGTAAGGAGGAAGTTACACTCAAACAGCTTCATCTCAAGAATTGATACTTTGTGGAACCAACTGCCGAAGGAGTGTTTTCCCAATCACTTCAATCTTAATCTCTAGGGTTGACCGTTATCTCTTCTATATAACCTCATGAACTACATTTCTTGTCTCATATCATACGCTTATACATCATTCAGTAACCCTCTACCTTGAGTGGCTCTTGGGATTTGTATTGGGTGAAAAATCGTAAGATAGATAGATAGATTACATAAAAGTGAAAATCCAATACCTCATTAGGATGGCCATTTCGCCCTGTAGTGCTTCTCAACAACAAAGAAAATTTTTTTTTAAGCATTACGCCCCAAGCAAGGCGTGAAGCCACTAGGATGCAGGGGGTTGCGGAAGATTTGGAGCGAGAGATAGGGAGTGATAGAAGAAAGGATGAGGAGAAGGATAGTGGGTAGATCAAGGTAACTGGAGATGTCGATTGACATTACATTTGAATAGTTGGAGATTATAGCTTTCAGGAAACAGTAATTGGGGAGGGTGTTCCACTGGCGAGAGGTGCGGGGAGGTATGAAGCTATTGGAGTAGAAGAGACGGCTACATTTGAAGGTTTCTACGGTGTAAGGGTGAGAGCGGGATGCCAGCCTCGTAGGGCGCTTGAATTCATGGAGTCTGGGAACCAGGGAAAGCAGCTCGTTAGAGCAGTTTGAAGATAAAGTAAAATGGAGTATAAGGTTTACAAAAAAAAATTTAAGAGGCAGGAAGGAAGAGGAAGGTGGAGACAACAAAGAATGAAAGAGGAGATCTAAAAAGAAGGAAAGAGAAAGAAAATGGAGGAAAGAAAAGGGAAAAGACAAAGTCGAGAGGGGGAGAAGGAAGGTGGAGGAATTAAACAACACCGGAGAGACAGGAAAAACGTTTAGACAAAAAATTTAAACCCAATTGGAATTTTAACTTCAGTAAAAATAACCTTGACCTATATTTTAAAATATTAACTCTTCTTTCAATAGGAAAAATAACGAAAATTTCACACGAAAACTTTCCACTTCGTCGTATATATATATATATATATATATATATATATATATATATATATATATATATATATATATTCTCCCGTCGTATTCGACGTAAGAGGGTCAAGCAGCTGAGTTCCTATCATAGGAATCGACAGCCAGACACTAGCACATATGATTTGATTATTGTGGTGAAGGCTTTGTGCAGAACCAACCATACATTTTGAAGGGCTGAATAAAGAAACCTGCTGCACTATGTACCACAAGGTCCCCAAACAACCCTCTGCAGGCTTTGAATTCAAAGTTGTCCTTCTCCTAGACCATTTGCCATTCAAAGCTATAGAACCATGTCTGTCCTGCTATTTACCCATAGCTGGAGGGAGAAGGAGAGGATTAATTAATAGGATTGTCATAAGTGGAAAACGTTTTCGTGTAACGCGTTTCGTCCCTTGGAACTTCATCGGACTAGGTTCCTACAACGTTTCCTTATTTTAGGCAGATCTTCTATTATCACAATGTGGAATATTTAATAACGAAGATGATTGGAACAAGAAGAAAAAGAATCTAAATGAAATGGCTAGATTATAGACCCAAAACACATTATTAGAAAACCAAAACCCAAAACACATTATTAGAAAACCAAAACCCAAAACACATTATTAAAAAAAAAAAACATAAAAAATTCAAAAATATTTTCAAAATTTAAAATTCCCAGCGTCTCTTGTTCATGCGCATGTGTAGTCGTATCAATATAAACAAACTTTGACCGATAAAGTCATAAGAGACGAAGCGTCACACGATACCTTTTCCGCTTTGTTATACTTCTTTCCTCTAAAAACTGTCCTTGATATATAAAAGTCTATATATCGTTATCCCATATATATACACTACAGTTCAAAAGTTTAAGGCCGCCTCTGGTAATTTTTTTAAATTGGCGCTAAAAGTAGTTGTTTTTTGCTAAAAAAAAAAAAAAAAAAAAAAATATAATTTTTTATTAGAAGTTTTATGTCAAAACGAAAAAGAAGCATTTTATGATTAGATTTTGCTCCCGTCAAAATATCCTCCTTCAGCGTTGATTATTATAGCGCTTTTTCTTTTTTTGTCACACTTCTCTCAAATTCATCCCATACTAATTCCGGGGGTGGCTTCAAACTTTTGAACTGTAGTATATATATATTAAATAAAAACAGACCACTTTACGGTTCCATGTAATAAATTATTTCACCACAGCCCTTTTAAAGGTGAAATAATTTATTACATGGAACCTTAAAGTGGTCTGTTTTTATTTAAATTATTTGCTCTGAATTTACATTGAGCTCTCTGGATTTTATCCTCCTTAGGTTTACCCATACGGATTACCTAGTTTTCATAAACTATATATATATATATATATATATATATATATATTACAGAATGAGTAGACAAAGAAAACACAACCAACCAACGAAACAGAATTGTATGACATTATTATTCCAGATGCTATAACCATAAGGCTTTTACCGATAATTAAATTTTCGCATGTTTCTCATGAAATGGAATATCGTCATCTAATTAACCTCTATGAAAATACTGAGTGTCGGTAATTTTATCGTGTGTGTAATTTATGCTTTACCATCTTGTATATACGAAAAGCTTAAATTAGCCTTAATTTATGCGAAATTTTGTGGTCCACTTGAAAACGTGATCACAGGCAGTAATTTAAACACGGTTTCCACCAAAGCCCCAAATTAATAACACAAAACAGCGGAGTTCATAAAACGCAAGCTGTAAGAAATATTGTTAATTTGAGATTTGACGCGGGGAAAAGAATTTTATGTCGTCTGCTTTACTTTCTCAATCATTTCATTTTTTTTTTTTTTTTTTTTTTTTTGTCAGAAACTATTTAACTCATTTTATGTTCCCTTTTGTATTTCCGGTGAACTGAAGAACCTCTAATACGAGGTTTTTGCCATCAATTTCGAGATTTTTAATGCTGAAAATATAAACACGACTGGTTTTGTGTTGACTTATTTATTTATTTCATTTTCTTTTCTCAACCTGGAAAAGGAAAATGTAACAGTTTCAACGGTAAAGTTAATAAAATTTCGGAAAAAAATGCTGACTATGTTGAGGAGTTTGGTTTCGCAAGTATCGACGACGAATCCTCTTATATGATGCATATACAATTTCATGCCACGTTAAGAATGCCTCGTTTAATGGCGTCATTTTACAGTAATCAACTACTGACTACTACGAAAAGGAAGCTGAAAATTCTCGACCTGACCAAGAACGAATTCCAAAATATTCTAATCCTTCATTTGTTCAGATTTTGAGAGCTAAGTTAGCTCGAAACATTTTCAGCACTCTCCATATATATATATATATATATATATATATATATATATATATATGGCTAAAATGAAGACAATTTGAAAATGTCTTTCTTAGTCATTGCCGACGCGTTTCGTCAATCCGAAGTTTAAAAGCGAAATAATTATATATATATATATATATATTTATATATTAGGGTTATGAATTTTTATAAACCTATGTTCCTGTGTCACGAATCGATGAACTTTTGTTCAAAAGTAATGCATTAATTTGTTTTAGTTCTTAAAAACGTTAACCCCCAAACTAAAGCACCAGGCCAGATATGGCTGCCATATTTAATGTACGGACGGATGGTAGATTTGTAAATGTGCAATATGTATTCTGGAGAGAAAAATTGTCTAGCACGAGACAATGAACCAGCTTTCCTAGCAATTGATTCAATATAATATTTCCACTTACTGTCAGCGGAAACCTTTAGCACTCTCCTTTGTGATTATTATTACAACATGTCTTTACATTGGTAGCATCTACCAAGTTCATGTTCATGCGTATATGTATCTATATTTTGTATATTTGGGCAATCATTTTTTATTTATACATGTTTGGTCGAAAACCAGTGAATTATATGTCAAGAAATTTTGGGGATTTTTTTTTTTTTTTTTGTAATTCGCGCCATTTTCTTGGTTTCGGGTGAAAATTTAAATATAAATTGTCCAATGGTTGAGTACTTTAGGCTTATGAAAGCCATTATCAAAAAATTTTGTTTTTAAGTTATGTCATTTTTATCGTTTTTTAAATGTGACGTTTTATATGTTGCATCAGTTTTTTAAAGTATTGTGTTTTAACGTGTCAGTTTGTTTTATCATGTCGTTGGTTTTGTTTGAATATATTTAGTGCGCTTGTTGCTAAGTTTGTTAATATTTTATTGAGATGTTACGCTGTTTGTTTTTTATATATTTAATTCAGTCGTATTTTTGTAGTCGTTTTTTTATAGTTTACGTTATCTAACATTTTATGTTTTATTGGTAAAGATATGTCGGATTTCTTGTGTGTTGGTTGGAGTTGACATTTAATTAGTATATTAGACAACTTAATTGGTGCGATAATGTAGTGGTTATGTAACTAATGTATTTATTGAATTATCATTAGAAAGACACATTTCAAATTAGCAAGCGAATTCATCGCCGGCATTGGTTTTGTTAAAGTTTTGACTATTTTTTTTTTTTTTGTATCGTTTGTGGTAATCACGTTAGAGGCTTTTACTTTTTTATTGTAAGTGTTAATTTTAATTAGCTTGTTTTTAACATTAAATGAAATGTGTCGGTGTATTGAATTTCTTCAAAAAATGTTCGTCTGGTTTCTGGTTACTGTATTGTTGGATTCTGTAAATAGTCTAACGGTGTTTTTTTTTACATTATCATTACTTATTTTGTTGTTTTTTTTCTCTTCATTATTTCAATTTGTTTATTATTTATGCGGCGAGGGAATTTATTTTTGTAAAGCAATTGGTCATGGTCAACTGTAATTGGCAAAGAATGTCCAACAAATGAAATCGACAAAGTTCTCAAAAAGCAATAAGAAAAGGAAGAAAAAGAACAGAGCACAATATTACTAAGCAAACAATATATATATATATATATATATATATATATATATATATATATATATATAATATGTGTGTGTGTGTGTGTGTGCAGGACAAAACTAGGTAAATCAAAAGTAGTAAGGTAAAAGGTTAACAAATTAAGAACCCAAAGAATTAAAAATAAAAAAAGTATGGGGACTGAGAAGTGATCCATTTTATTGTCTAGGAGGAAATCCAGCATCCACCTGTAGGGAAGGGGCATGTTTTTAACCGGCATTCCATAGCAACATTTTTTAATGTGATTTCTCAAGCGTAGCTTAGATGTGGCATACAGCCGAGATTGTTAAGCACCCAGTGAGGATCGAACTCACTATTCAGTCGTAATCCGTTTTAGCGACGCAAGCTTGCTAACCATTACACTACGCCAAGGTACCCAAAGCAACACTGTTAATTAGTGCTTGTTTTATATTTTTCAGTGCGTTATAAAATATTTTATGTGTAGAGGTTATTACATATTCTCTATTTATGAAATGAACAAAGTCCGACAATTATTTTAAGATATTTTTATGTTTATACATTCTTTTTATAGATACAAATATTTAAGTAAATGATCTGTTTATAATAAACAGTATTAAACAACATTTACCGGCCTGAATGTCCGAGAAATTTTCACAGAAAAATTCGCGCCTCTGTGGCCAAATCGGTAAAGGCACGTCAAGCTAAATGACGGTTTCGTATAGGATACAGGTTCGAATCCTGTCGGAGGACGAATATTTTCTGTGAAAATTTCTCGGACATTCAGGCCGGTCAATGTTGTTTAATACTGTTTATTATAAATAGAGCATTTACTTAAATATTTGTATCTATAGAATAATGTATAAACATAAAAATGTCTTAAAATATTCTCTATTATAATCTTCGTGATAGATATTTTGCTCTGTGTGGGCATTTGTAGGCTTAAGTTGGCTCGTTTTATAAAGAGAGATTTTCATGATTCATATCAATTCTTCTTCTATGTGCTCTCTCCCTTCAGTACGTGGGCGATCATGGCTCTCCACAATTTCCTGTCTTTTGTATCTCTCATCAAACGTTATCTCTTTGCTATCTCTCTTAATCCCTGTTCTACCAACCATTTACACAAAGTCGTTAGCTAGGTTATGTGCTGCTTTCCTCTGCCCCCTCTTGCTTTCAATTTGTCCTGTCAGTGTTAAATTTTCTAAGCCCTCTTTCCTCATTATATGCTATATATAAGTGACCTTTTTGTTTCCATGTTCTTTAAAACTTCGCCAATGCTCACATGTTCATTCCATGGTGTTCTCAGCATCCTTCTGTAGGGCCCCTTTTCTGTTGCTTCAAGTCGTTTCTTCATCTATGAGGAGATTGTCCACACCTAAAAAAAAATACTGTTATTTACGTTTAGTTTATATTTGAAATTAATGACGGGATTATATCTTTGTTAATGGTGGATGAAAGCCGAAAATACTGAGACGTTGGACAATTTATATTTAAACTTTCACTGGAAGCCAGGAAAAATGGTCAGGAATATAGAAAAATTAAGTTAAAAATTACTTAACAGAGAACTTTCTTTGCTCTTTCACCAAATTTATATAAAAGTATCTAATTATACATGCACAATGCAAAAATTCCGAGTGTTTCTTTGATTTCTATGTGAGAAACTTGAATTTCATTTACTGCATAGAGTAAAGTCTTGTAGGCCGAAAGGAATCTGCTCGCCACTATTAAGCGTCGGAATATGGCAAGGTTTGGCTACGTCATACGGCATAACAGCCTCTGAAAGACCATCATGCAAGGCACTGTTGAATGGGGACGCAAGCGGAGACGGTAACGCAAGCCTGTCAGAAAACATCAAAGAGTCGACGGACATGACAATACCGGAACTCAACCACCAACAGATCATCCTGGAGGAGGTTGTCTGTTTCTTCTACCCTTAAGTCCTCCCTGACAACTGAATCAGTCAAGGGACTGATGATGATGATGCCTCGTCCGAATTTTAATTTGTTTCAAAATCATCACTAACCCTTTCGTCTTGTGCGAAGTTATGAGAAAGGTCTGATCAAACCGTCTCGGGACTGTTGCTATGGTAATTTAGCCAAAGTACGCAGGATTGACATTGGACTCTGTCGCGAATACGCACTAAATCATAAATTATAAACGTTCTCTCTCACTTCCCCTGTTTATAGAGTGCTTAGCAGGAAAGTGTGTAGAGTGTGGTCGTCTCGCTGCACTACAGAGATTCCGTCAGTGACCATGGCCTGTGCAGCAGTTTTTTGGCCAGAAACAACATTCGCCAAGAATGCGACGAGGCGGCTGCTCGCTATCCGAAAAATAAGAATTTCCAGGTATTCTTCCGTCAGTGGAAACGACGCTGGATAAAGAGTTTGACTTCAGAAGATCACTTTCGAGGGAGATTAAATGCCGAATTGATATCTGTTGTGATTTTCTTTTGATAACCCCACTCCCGATATTTTTTAAACTGACCTCGTATGTACAAACAGTGAAATTAACGACTACCTGCCTAGATCATCGAAAAGTACATTTGATTTAATAAAAGTTTCAAAGGTCTAGGCTGGTAGACGTTAATTCCCTTGTTTGTAAGTAAACAAGGGTGTCTACTCAGAAGCCTATAACCACTGAAATAATATATATAAACACTATATACTCATGATGCCCTAATTTATACGTAAGCTTTTGTATAATATCAAACTTTTAAATCCGTTCTTTACATTTGACTTCACCATTGTACTCTTTTTTATGTCGTTCTCTTTCAGGGCGTAGGCAATCGCGGCCCCACAGATTACTTTTTCTTTTTCTTTTTTTTATAATTTCTGAATTGTCTTGGGAAAGATAGGGGAGTGGTTTCTCGTTGTCTCAGCGGTTTCCCCTGTTTTGAATTCATAATTATCCTTCTCTTATCTAGGCTGCTACCCAAGGCAAAATAATGTCGATTATGTTCTGCTATTTAACCCATAGTTGAAAGAAGATGGATTATTGCCTTTTCCGGTGGCACTAGTGCAAAACAAAAGAAAAAGACACGGTCAAAATTTGAACTAGGCGTGCCGATTCCACTTTCCGTGCCGATAACCGTTACACTACTGGCACTTCCACTTGAGATTCAGTACGTGTGCAATTTCCACATGACTGGGTGGGAAAGATGATACACTAAGAACTATGCAAACTTTAGATTTGATTCTGTGTAACTAGCGAAATAAACGCGAACTAGAAGCTGCCTTTTGAATGAAAAAAATATAAAATGCCATTTTGGTTTAATGCTATGTTTATTCAGGCCGTAGCCGATCATAGACCTCGACAGATGCCGTTACTTTAACATTTGTAAATTGCCACGTCTGCTAGTTTATTAGTTTGCCGTTTGATTCTTCCGTTTTGGATTCAAAGTTCCCTCCTCCTAGACTGGCTGCCACCCAAGGCTAGAGAGCCAAGTTCTACTCTGCTATTCAACCCATAGCTGAGTGTATGCATTTCCTTCCCACGGGAATTGATGAAAAGTGAACGAAACAGCTGAAACTTGAACTAGGTTCGCCGTTTCCATTTTCAGTGTTGATAACCATTATACCCACCATTGGACTTTACTTTTTTTATATTCTAAAGACAGGATACCAATTAAAGCCAGATTTCAAGATTTCATTTTTTTCCTCTCTCTCTCTTTTAGATATAATCACCTTTGTTTACTACCACTGCCATCTTTATGACCCCTAAACGTTACTACAATATATCATTTCGTTGGATATGGTAACGTATATAGATTTGTACGTACGAGTAAAGTTTTGGTTTTTTTTATTGTGCACTTAAAAAGCAATAGTTGTATTCACCCTAATTCGCACGTATACATGCACAATGAAAAATGTTCTTATACATGCACACGGTCTACACATGTTGTCTGACAAGTGAATGTAATATATGAAAAAAAATGACATAGTCAGCAATGTTTTCTTTTCACTTCTTCGTAGCATTTCCAAATAGGGGAAAGTCTCCTGGCTCCACCCGTTACGCCCAACGGTTGCTTTTATGCCAATTATGCGAAAAAAAATAACTGCAAGGGGTCGGGAAAAAAGTGTGTATCAAATACATTTGTTTATATACATTTATAAATAGATAAATAAATCTGTACAGACTGAGTTAGATAGATAGATAGATAGATAGATATGAACAGACAGATAGATAGATAGATAGATAGATATGAACAGACATAGATAGATAGATAGATAGATAGATATGAACAGACAGATATAGATAGATAGATAGATAGATATGAACAGACATAGATATAGATAGATAGATAGATATGAACAGACAGAGATAGATAGATAGATAGATAGATATGAACAGACATAGATAGATAGATAGATAGATAGATAGATAGATGAACAGAAGATAGATAGATAGATAGATAGATAGATATGAACAGACATAGATAGATAGATAGATAGATAGATATGAACAGACATAGATAGATAGATAGATAGATATGAACAGACATAGATAGATAGATAGATATGAACAGACATAGATAGATAGATAGATATGAAGATAGATAGATATGAACATAGATAGATAGATAGATAGATAGATAGATAGATATGAAGATAGATAGATAGATAGATAGATATGAACATAGATAGATATGAACATAGATAGATAGATATGAACAGACTTAGATAATGCTGTGTAGAAATCAGTACTGCATGGTGACTGGCAGTTTCATGCTTCGATGCGACCTTCAAACCAAATGCTAATCCTTTAGCCACCTGGATTACGCACACACACACACACACACACACACACATATATATATATATATATATATATATGACTTTCTTGGTAAGAGTGCATCATTTGGCATGATCAACTGTTTAAGCATGGACAATATTCTCAGACCCTCGGTCACTATGACTTGTCACTTCATGCAAGTACAAAAATTAAATTATATATTTAGTGTATTGGGGCAGCAGAACATTATTCAAACATATATTGTTAAATATAACAGACAACGAATGTCTATTATGTTTAATTATGAGCCGTTCGAAACATCGTATAGTGGCTTAATTTCGGAAGAAAATAAAGACAAAAATTGTCCAACATTTAGATATTTTTTTATTATGCTGTTCCCTGATCTAATGTTTCGGCTCACACGAGACATCGTCAAAGTGGTTATTTGTACATTAGAACAGAGATATTCACCATCAAAGATGTCATCTTGTTGGACAATTTTTGTCATTATTTTCTCCCGAAACTAAAGTCACCATACGAAGCTTAGAATGGCTTATGATCAAACATAATCGACATTCGTTGTTTGTTATATTTAACAATATATGTTTTGATACATGCATATATATATATATATATATATATATATATATATATATATATATATGAAGGACTCTCCCGTCATTTTCGACGTATAAGTGTCTTTCAGTTCAGTTTTTATGTTTATGCATCGTATAAGACAACAATCCTGCACAGGATTTACAAAAAAGTCCACACAAGGGACATACTGATGAGTTGACTGTCATATGGACTCATGTATTAACCGAGATTTAGTGTTGGTTCTTAATTCTTTCGGATTGTTGAGACGATTCTTTTCAAAGTTTGCTATACCTCAGTAGCAGGCGTTTCTCAAGTTTGCTCGGTTTTCAACAGCAAGTTCGAACTCCTCTCTCTCTCTCTCTATATATATATATTTGATTAATATGAATAAAATGTGGTACTGTAGCACTTAGCTAATTGATGGTATGTTCAGCACTTCGAATCTGGAATTTCATAGACGGACCTTTTCGTAATCGTTCTGTCCACTCGTCAGGATGTATCAATGCAAATAATGAAAATATATATATATACAAACAGTAACTATATATGTGTGTGTGTGTGTGTGTGTGTGTGTGTGCGTGCGCGCGCTCCCTTTATTTCATCCACCGAGGTCGAGGTACCAGGGAAAAAAACTCATCACAGCAGTTTCCATGAAAATAGAAAACGCAGAGGGAAGCCACCCCACATCGTTGAGAAAGTAACTGAAGACGAGATGCCTGGTCAGGATCGATTACATTATGATCCTTCTTTGGATTTTGTAAAGAATTTCAAAATGTGCTCGAAGGGCACCAGACCAGATATTGCAACAGTATTCAATACACGAATGAATGGTAGATTTATAAATGTGCAAGATGGATTCTGACGAGAACAATTTTCTTGCACGACACAATGAATCAACATTCCTTGCAGTAGACCCAGCAATTGATTCAATATAGTTACTCCACTTCATGCCAGTGGAAAATATAAGTCCAAGAAGGCACAAGGAGTGGCTCTCCTGGAGTTTAGCATCAGCCGTGCTGATAAAAAACAGAAAAGGTTCTCTATAGGGATTAAGTGAAAGGAATAAAAGATACGGTTCCACGAAGCTACTTCAACAATAAAACGGTGAGACCTAATTGCCAATCTAGTAGCACGCTTGAATTCATATAGTCGAGAGACAAAGAAAAAGAGAAAAAAAACAACTGTAGAAAAGATTGAGGGAAACAACGCCACGTCGGCGAGAAATTGACTGAAGTCGAGATGCTAGGTCAGGATCGATAATATTTCAGACTCTTCTGTAAATTTTCTCAAGAATCTCGAGATATACAGCAGGCCAGATAAGACAGCAACATTCAACGCACGAATGAATGGTAAATTTATAAATATGCAAGATGGATTCTGATGATAAAAAAATTTCTGCCACGACACAGAGTACCAACATTCCTTGCAGTAGATGTAGCAAATGATTCGATACAGTCGCCCCACTTCATGTCACTGGAAACCGGGAGGCCAAGAATGGCGAAGATTGTTGCTTTCCTTGAGTTTTACTGTTTGATTTTGACATCTCCAATTCTTAGTTCGTATCTTGGGCTTTTCTCTGGCTTGCTAATAGTACATGTTCTTTTAATACAGATTTAGGGCCCTTATCTTTATTTGTATAACCGAAATGGTAATTGCTTTGATGTCTGTTTGTAAAAACTGTCCTGCTGCGCAACAATATTTGACATCACAGCTTACATGAGCTACATTAAATAAGGCCATCAGTCATAAAATATCTATGCAGTATATTAATGTATATGTAGGCCAGAATTCTGCTTATGGTTGAAAGTTAAATCACATTTAGCCAATAATAATATTAAATTAATTCTACATGAATTTAAGAGAGCACCACTCTTAGATATTGATACGCAGAGGTGTTAGAACATTTGTTTTCCCGACCATGAGATCTGTGCTCGAATCTCACCATGGTTGGATTGTTCGTTCGGTTGACTTCTTGATATTATCGACATGGGCAGACGATATCAGGGCGGCACCTTTGGAAAGTATCTGAAAGACCATACCACGGGTGAATCCAAGTCTTATGAGTGAAAATTGGTAAGCGGAACCTTTCGATGTTTGTGCTAGGACGAATTCACAAGTCATTATGACCGAGTGTTTGAGCGTACTGGCCTTGTTCAGATTATGCGTCACTTCCCAGACACTGTAACTAGGGTCCCCTCAGCATAGTTGTAGTTAAGACCACAGCTGGACTTTGAGTTGAGCGGGTGTTTGTAATAAGGATTTACTGGTCGCCATGGCAAACGGATGAGCTCGGAAAATGACTAATAGCCAGCCATCATTTTTAGATACATAACTTGATTACGGTTGGATACAAGTTTGTTCTTCTTAAAAACCCTTACTAAATTAATGTACTCTTTTACAAATACAGATGTAGTTCTTTCTGGCTGAAAAGATGATCTGGTCTATTGTAAAAGAAGACAGAAATAGTAGTGCCTAATTCCAGACCGTGCCAAGTGAATCCGTGGATAAATAACCCAATATATTGAAAACGGGATTCGTGTTATCTTTTCTCGTTGTAACATGATTTCACTTTATGTTCCCGTGGGAACATACCTCGAGCCATTAACAGTTTTGTTCCCACTAACGTAAACGAGATTCGAAACATATCGTTGGACAAAGCTATCTAGCCACTTAAAAAATTGTGAGAGGCTTGTATGTTTACATTACTGCATGTTGTTTTCTATACCATTTATTATATATAGGTTATTATTACTGAAATTCATCAACGCTTGCTAAACGTTTACGGAGGCCAAGCAGTGGATAGGATCAGACTTGAGTAGAGGTTAATACATGTGGCGACAGCGATTTTGGTGAGAAACCACGTTCTGGTCGGGTGTGCACTGAGGAGGTCTTGGCCACTGTGCCAAATGTGCAAAACATTGTATGGAACCCCCGTTTTGGGGATCTCTTAGATGACTGTTTGAGGCAACCATAATAAAGTTGTCTTCTCTTTCTTCTCTCGGCCGGGTGATCGCTAGTTGGTTTTTAATTCGAAGGTAAAATGAGAACTTCAACTTACTACTTTATTAAACACTTCGACGTGTACGTTTTTAACTAGTCAGTGGGATTGTAAATTGTGTATATAAAATTTAATCTGTTGTTTCAAACATGTATTTTTTGTCGTGATTGAATATCGTTACCATTTGGCCATTTCTTATAATTTACGTCTGTTGATATTGCATATTTTATTTACAGCACAATCTTAAATATTTACGCAACCTTCTTAGATCCACTACATAAATTTTATGTCATGATACGTGCAAAGGTATATTTTAGAGAAAAAGTTCTTTGCTGTTTCGGAAATGTTCAATGTCTAAAAAGTTGTCTGCCTTTGATTAAAAGGTTGAATTTAACTTAGACAAAGGATTTTCTATGAAAGTGGAAAAGTTTTTTGTGTAAATTTTTCTAATCACTCATAAAGGAAATTTGCTTCTTTGGCGGCACATAATTACGTGTGTATCTTTCGCGTGTGTGAGTCTCAAATGCGACGAAAATTCGTTTTCTATTTCTATTTATAGTTTTCTTAACAACGAAGTCGGCTCCTATGAGGCTTTCTCTGAGAAATGCGTGGGGGAATCTTGTATTTTTTAGCCAATAGGATTTCTTGAAACATTTAAATTAAGGATGAATTTGAGAAAGATTTTTTATGTCAGTTGAGCCAATTTTTTCACAATCTTAAATATTCACGCAACCTTCTTTGATCCACTACAGGGTCGCTGTATCACCCCCCCCTCCCCACTGGAGAACAAATTCACCGAGACACGAAATAATCACGTCTACTGTGTATGACGTGTAAAACTTAACTCCCTGAAATCACTTTCTGTCTTTCAGCCAATCAAAATCGACATCCCTATTTTGTCTACCATGTCAGCTTCAGAATGTCGGAGTCAAAATATACTGTCACTAAAAAATAGTAGTTTGAAACTATTATTTAACATTCCTTACCATCAAAAATAACTAATTTATGAATTTTATTTCAACTACATTATATGTAACAAGTAAAAGAGACTCAAAAATGTATAATCAACGGTGGTGACTATGTTTGAAAATAGCATTTTGTAGTCGAAAGGTTGCTCTATCCCACGGTGTTACTGTGCACTTTGGATATGTTATAATTTCCGTTGAAATAAAGACCTTAAAATTTTACAGGAAGACCAACTTTCCTGCTACCACGATTTCACTGCTTCTGGTATTGTCAGATATTTACCCTGTCTCCCCATTGAGACGGGATGTGACACAAGGTAGGATTTAATGTGGGGAACCCGAGCGCGTACACACGGACCAGGGCCAAAAATTGCGCTGCCCCCACAACCGCCGGTTGCGCAGGCATCGGTATGACTACCGGTCCCCCCACTCTCTGCCATGAGGCGGGGGCACAACCGCGGACAGCTTTTCGTCGCGACCAGGTACTTCTTAATATTTTCGGACAGAGACGCAACTGAGATGTGATTACACTAACTGGCATGTACCAAGTATTGTCAGGCAGAGAGAAACAGGTAGATAGAGAAAAATGCTTTATAAATATAAGCGAATGGTGAAAAAGAATAACCGAAAGCGCTCGGACATATAGAACACACACACATATATACATACATTATATATATATATATATATATATATATATATATATATATATATATATATATATATATATATATATATATATATGTGTGTGTGTGTGTGTGTGTGTATATATATTTTAGGCCGTAGGTATTCATCTAAACAAATTTGATTAAAAGGAGCCGACAAAGGTCAGTCTGTTTAATTTTTTATTGTATTTTTCCAATTTTCGGATAAGGTGTTGATTATTATGTTCAATGTTGTAGATAAATTGCCCAAAGTTTATATTTTGTTATTTTTTTATTCAAGTGCTTTTGACTTTCGCTGTCATTATCAAGAACCGTTGTGGAGTCTGTGTGGTAGTAACAAATCCTTTGTCTGCATCCTGGTATTCTTTGCGAAGCTGAATGTTGGAAATGGTCTAGCATGACCTCCTGTGTAACAGCAATTGGGAACGAGGCTGCACAAAATGAATGCGATTTATTTCATTCTTATTTCTTATTTTATAATACTGTTAAATATATGTGCGCAAATTAATTATATTATATGCACGTCAAGATACTTTCTATGATACTTAATGTGGGCTGCTTATTTTGTATAATAATAGTCTTGAGTCTTTTTTTTTTTTTTTTGCATTGAGTGCTGTAGAGTTTTTTTGGCGTTTATCTAATAGTATTTGTCTTATGTTGATAGTTGTACTTTGATCTTTCATAATATGCTGATCGATGTGTGCACGGATTGCACACAGTTTTGACAGGTGACAGGACAATCTGTGAGAGTGTGGTACACATGTGCCCAATTAAACTTAGAAAGAAAATGACACCAGATCCCTCCCTGAAGCAAACAAATATAAACAAACCATGAACTTATGAGCTTATGTAAATGAATGGCAGAACAGTGTTTAGGAGTGATTACAAAAAGACAAAGTTTACTAAGAGCTACAAAGAACAGGAAACTGTGAGGAGCCAACGTTCTGAAGAGTCACAACACATAGAAGAATAAGTTAATGTGCAGACGGATATTGAGATAGTGATCAGATACAGATACATGGCCTTCTTCTAGACTGGTTGCCACCTGTGGCTATAGGACCCAATCTGCCCTGCCATTTTACCCACAGTAATATATCTTTGATTAACTGTGTGTACGCTGCAATAGAAAAGGGTAGATTTGTATGTAAATGTTTTCGCTTCAAGAAGGAAGCTTATGCTTAACATAAGGAAGAGGCAGATGAAATTTCTGGGACACGTGATGAGAAAGGAGGGCCTAGAGAATCTGATACTCAAAGGACAAATAGAGGGAAAAAGAGACAGGGGAAAGCAGTGCATGACATACGTGGCGGGCTTGGGCAGGTGGATGGCGGAGTGTGGTCTGGGAGAGTTGTCAGAAACACAAAACCTGTTGAGAGCCACAAGGGATAGGGGGAAGTGGAGGGCCATGATCGCCTACGTCCTGAAAGGACACGGCACATAAAAAAAAAAAAAGAAGTAATAAACCAAAGACAAATATCTCTGTTATCTCATTTCAGCGGAAAGCAAAGACAGTAACATGGACGTGGAGGGTCGTAGCGCCAACATCATTTACCAGCCGACTGTCGAAGAACAACGAGCATTTTCCGAAAAAGGACTTCATGGCCTCTATACCATAAAGTACGATATTTTACACGGAAAGACCAAAGGTGATATTGTCGTAAGTAGAAATTGTTAATAACTATTTCTATACTTATCACGGAAAAGTAACAAACTGCTTTAACATAACATAAAAAAGCTACCCGATTATTATTGATTTGTTTTTGCGGTTTATCACATTGTATGTGTTTGTCTCGGAATAATCTGAGTATTCTTTCTTTAGTTTTAATTAACAACAGTATTGGCGGAGCTATGCACTCTCTGGGTGCTTTCAATTTTTAATAATCCCCCTTAAGTAAAATATACAATACATCACGAGTAAATATCAGTTTAAAAATCCATATATCATCGTGAACCCTTCAAAAGCTATATTCAGTTTTAATATAAAAATAAAATTTCTTCGTTCATTTTGTGTTTATTTTACTATTTTTATTTTTAGCTATGGAATGGATACTTCATCCACTTTTTCTCGCCTTCAGGCTTGACTCCTTTACCCAAGGATATTGTTTTTGTGCTGGATGACAGTACGTCTATGACTGGCAACAAACTTAAACAAATGAAAGAGGCTATGTACATGATTCTTGAATCCCTCAACAAAAACGATCGTTTCAACTTTATACAGTTTAGTAATATAATTACTCCGCGAGAAACTGGATTTGTCAGGGCGACCTCAAGTAATATCAAAGCAGCTAAAGAATATGTACGCAACATTTTCATTGCTCGCGGAGGTAAGTGTAAAACTACAATTGAATAATCTCTCTATATAAAACAGATGTCTGAATGTCTGTCTGTGCGATACCTTTTCCCTCGAGATCCATCCTACGGATTTTGACCAAACTTGGTACATACATTGTGCAATGTAAAAGATAAGGTCTTAGCGTAAAAAAATCAATAATTTTTTTAAAAATCAATTATCGATAAAATCGATCAAAAATCGATAAATTCAACTTTTTCCTCTGATTTCGTTCATATTCGATATGTAGGTTACTTACATAACTAGCTCAATGATACCTCATTTTTATTTCTACGTCACTGCGTTTAGCGAAAAACTGCGGGAAACCAAAAATCGATTTCAACACACATCGATTTCAACACAAATTTTAAACTAAAATCTCTCAATTTTCAAGCAATCTAATACAAACTTCACTCAATTGTAAATAAGTTGATTGTTTAACAGTCATTTAACTTGATAAATGAGTCCACCCATTTAGTAAAAACCCGCGTAAATAGCGAAAAATGGCGTTTTTACTGGTTTCTTTCTTATTTTTCATTGATCTTCCAACAAATTTTCATCAAACTTGACAGTTGCTTTATAAATGTATCCACTTTTACATCCCTGGTAGCACACTGATAAATTGAATTTCAAAATCTCCAATATAATTGTGGTCTGAAGTGGGTCTTCATGTTGCCTGTTTTACTCTTTCATCTCCTCGGCTAAATTCGATTGAATAAATACAGACTACTTCTGTTATATCAGTAACTGCATTAATTCAAAATGTTTTTTTAATGAAAGTACTTTAAAGTAATTGAAGAAGATAGACTCTGTTATATCAAACATTGTTGCTGTTTTTGCTCCATTCAAATTAAACTTTTTTTTCTGAACGACCTGCTGGATATGGCTACTAGTATGTAATATTATTAAGATTTTCTTTTTTCTCATGGTTTATAACTGATTAAGACTGAAGAATAAATCAACCAAAAAAGTCGTGTTACTAACACATAGAAGAGACGTAGATCTATAATAGAATATGCACTAATGTATATTCTTGTCACCGTTTATAAAATAGTGACGTCATGGTTCGTATAACCTCTCGTTGTGAAAGTCGCTTTAAAAGGCAAAAAATGACAAATGTTGGATATTTACTAAGTATCTATTCTTCATATTCTTCTAAAACACGTAATGTATATGATGTCTATATAAAACATTGCATATGTTCCAAAGGTTGAAATAGCCAGGCCATCCTGGGTATGACGATAAACTACATCCACGTCCTGGGTAAGACGTTAAACTACGTCCGACATCAAGACTTCTGATCAGGTTTTGAGGAGCGTGGAACCATCCCTTAATTGCTGGTGTTTCCAGGATGGTAGCACTTATTAGAGTCTCAGCTATGGGCAAATAGTTAACCCCTAGATTGGAGTCAAAGCACTATGAAAGTGTAAAAATAGGTTTTAATACCAGAAATACTTTTTTGTAAATTATTACCAACAATACATTTTTCGGAAAAAAAATATTACCGGTAATAAAAATTTTGTCGGCATTAAATAACCCATTGAGGTTGATATGCCGTAAAACAAAAACCAAACCAGACCATAGCCAGGAGTGATAGTAGGGCCAAGCCCCACTGTCTATAAAATGCTTTCGTGGCATGTGTCTCAAATAGCCTCTGACAAGTAAGTCCAGCTTCAAGCAGGAGAATGAGCGAAATCGGAAAATTGCCGCCTCATAACCAGCTGTTTCGGGTAGGTGAAGCTCGACAGCTCAGGAAGACAGCTCTTCTAAGGGGGGGGGGAACTGATTTTAAACTTCCACTGCCTCTCACTTATATTCAAACACGGAAAAAGTCTATGGAATTAAACCCAGGCAGAAAACCTGCAGTGGCGCCCCGAATGGTGTTGGCTGTCAACACTGACAACTTTCTGGCAACTCCTACAGACAAGTCGTCCCCAAATGTAATGTATTCCTTTGGATCCTGTCAGTATAGCCGAGAGGGGGTATGTAGTCTGGGAGGAGTACGTCCTCCATATACCATCGCCCAGGCCTCCACCCTGGGGAGATCAGACCAGTTTCACCACCAAAGAAATGAATTTTGATCAGACAAGGCGCTACCTTTTATCTTACGAGATAAACAGATACCTACAAAGTATTCTTCATTCAATTAATTACTATCTGAACTCACAGTCACAGATTATTTAATCTTATTTTCAATAACAACATTTTACGCTATTTTTTCTGTATTGATCGACCCAAGTCTTTTGTAAACTTCATAATGAATCACTGAAAAGGCATGACACCAATTCCCTGTATTTATCCATTAAATATCAAAGCCGGTTAGAATAGACTCTCTAACCTTGGTAGGTCAACCGGTCTATGAGAAGGCCAACTTTGAATTCAAAACCAGCCTGAAGAGGAATGGGCTCCGTCAGATCTGTCTTACCCTAGACACGCTGCTGCAGCTACATATGGTGCCTCCAATGACCCTAATGAGTTACTGGACACGTGATCATGACAGGATTTATTGACTTATTTTTATTATTTCCTTTGATTTCAAAGATACATTAAGGCATACAGAGACTGCCATATCAATAAGAAAGCAGGTTTTGTTTTTATAGTAGTTGATTATGTCAATGCGATTAGTTTTGATATTTGTTCTGTCTGTGTATTGTAAAGTCCAATAATTAACTTTCATTGTTACGGGTCCTATCTCTGTAATTGGTTCTGGGTGATCAGTTTTTTGCAATTTTCTTCTCGTTATTATTATTATGATTATTATTATTATTTGTCACATAGTGGAAGTTCTTGAATATACCGAGTACATTAAGTTACCTGTCAAGACACAATAAGGACGTCAGACAGACCACACTTTCCTCAAAATATGCACAGTGCCCAAAAATAAGCGATTTTTGGATGATTCCAAGTTGGCATGGTATCCCTAATTGGTCAAAAAAGTCACACCGTCTTAATGAGATTTGATCCCAATGCGCCAATTACTACCGGAATCACTTTGACATTCCCTTCCTACATTCTAAACAATGTTGCCATCTCAACTTTCAAATCCGAATAGTTCGAAATTTTCTCAATCACCTTGTTTGCTATATTTGTGTCATAAATATATATATATATATGGCAACATCAATAATATGACAATTCCTGGTGCCTTTATCTAGGACAACAATATCCGGACGGAGATGGTGTATCGCTCTGTCTGAAAAATCATATTCCCAGAATACTGAAGACTTTCCAACTTCTTCAATTCTTCTACAAGGCATGTGTTCATGCCAATTTTCTGCAACTTGGTATAAATATATTTTCGATACAATAACCAATGTACATGAAGACACACCTTATCATGGTGCTTCTTATATTCTTTTTTGGAGGGGGGCAGCATTTTGCAACTTCTGATCAGATGAGTCACATTCTCAGAATGTTCACCACTAAGCCTCCATTTTGGAGGAATTCATGTTTCGTGTATGTTGTGTTTTATGGCATTTGTAGCAAGGGCTTGGTCTTGTGTTGCAATTATCAAAGTTTGAATTGCATTATTATTATTATTATTATTATCATCATCATCATTCGATTTCTGCTATGGACACACTACCTACCAAGTCTGCGGAAAGACCTAAGGCAGGTCGTGGTGTGTTGTTATGGCCACATTTCAGGTTAATTTTTTTTTTTTTTTTTTTTTTTTTATCTCCGATGAAGTTGCTAGCGTTACATAGACAAAGTTCTCCTTAGTGTGTGTGCTGTACTTAATAAGACAATTTTCTGTATGTCTCTTAAGCTGGGGTTTCCAGGGATTCTTTCAATGTGTTGTTTTGTTCCATTTTTTATAATTCCAAGTGCACCTATTACCACTGGTATTATTCTTGTTTTCAATTTCCACATTTTTTCTATTTCAATTTCCAGGTCTTTGTATTTTGATAGTTTTTCAAATTCCTTGGTTGCTATGTTACAATCCGCTGGACAAGCCATATCAATTAGTAGGCAAGTTTTTCTTTCTGGTTTTTTGACAATAATGTCCGGCCTATTTGCTTCAATTTTTCTGTCTGTGTGGATGGTATAATCCCATAGAATGGTGACATCTTCTATTTCTGTAACCGGCGCTGGCCGATGTTCATACCAGTGTTTGCTTACACATTTTCCAAAGTGTTTGCACATTGTCCAGTGTAAGTATTGCCCCACTCTATCGTGACGATTTTTATATTCATTTGGGGCAAGTATAGAACATCCTGAGATTAGATGGTCTATTGTTTCTTGGTATTTGTCACAGAACCTGCATTTTGGATCCACATTATTATGTATGATATTTGCCTGAAAATTCCTAGTGAAAAGACTCTGGTCTTGCGCTGCAAGAATAAAGCCTTCAGTTTCAGACTTTAATCCAGATGCTCGTAACCATCGATGAGTATTAACTTTATCAACATTGGGTTTATTTGCACGTTCTGGATATTGGCCATGCAGAGGTTTGTCTTGCCAGCGTTGTTTCATCTGTTCAAGGGCTTTATCCTTGGCTTTCTTTTTCATATCTTTTGCTGCAATAGTTGGTTCTTGGCTTCTGTTTTGATTTACTACAGAATCTACTAAATGTAAATGTTGTTTTGTATTTACTGCCTTCTTTTATTATTGAATATTTTTTTCTTTCTGTTTTCATGTTGTTTCACTAATTTTATCATCCAGTCATTTGTTGTTTCCATGTAAGTTAGTAAGCCAATAGTTGTTGTCTTGTATGACAATTCTAGCTGAATAAGACCTCTTCCACCTTCTTTACGGGGTATGTATAGACGGTCTACATCAGCCTTTGGATGATGCATCTTATACTTAAAAGAAGCTTTCTTGTTTTAGAATCCATTTGTCTGATGTCATTTAGAGTCCAGTTCAAGATGTTGAAACTATATTGGACCACTGGGATGGCTAGGTTATTAATGGCCATAATTCTGTTCTGAGAATTCAATTCAGTTTTTAATACCAGTCGTACCCTTCTATAGTACTCTTTACGCACTATTTCTTTCATTTTCTTATGGTGAATTCCTTCACTCTCATTTACACCTAGGGTACTTATAAGCTTCTCCTTGTTCTAAATCTTTTATTATTGTTACAGCAGGGTCTAAACTAATAGAGGAAGTTTGTTGTAGCGATCCTCGTAAAACTGTAGCTTTAGCACATTTATCCAAATTGAATTTCATTCCGATGTCTTCACTGAAGCATTTTACAGTTTGCAGAAGACCTTCCAGCTCATTGTCATTCCTAGCATACAATTTTAAGTCATCCATGTAAAATAGATGGTTTATTTTCTTTTTGAGCTATTTTTGTAACCGCATTCTGTCTTGTTAAGTTGGCTGGTTAATGCTATAAGTGATATGCAAAATAATAAAGGAGACAAAGAGTCACCTTGAAATATTCCTCTATTGATGTTTATTTCGCCAGACTTATAGGTTCCATTTTTATGATTGAGGTAAAGTGTAGTTTTCCATATCGACATACATTGTTTGATGAAATTGATGATAACGGGTGATACCTTGTACATACTTAAAGACTTTAAGATCCAGGAATGTGGTACACTATCGAATGCTTTACGATAATCTATCCAGGCAATACTAAGATTTTTTTTTTTCACGGAAGCAGTTTTCCAGGATCATCCTATTAATAAGTAATTGGTCTTTACATCCGTAGCAGCCTCGTTTGCACCCTTTTTGTTCAAGTGGTAGTATGTCATTTCTTTCCAAGAAGAAATATGTCTGTTTTGTTAAAATAGATGTTAACAGTTTGTATGTTGTTGGAAGACATGTAATTGGTCTATAGTTTTCGGAATATTTGTGTCACTATTTTTGGGTAGAAGAAAGGTAACTCCTTTGGTCATCCATGCAGGAATTTTAGTTGGATCGGTAACCATTTCTTGAAGTTCTTTGGCGAGTTTTTTTGTGTGCTGTATTTAAATAATATAGCCAGAAGTTAGAATTTTATCTATTCCTGGAGATTTCCAGTTGTGTGCTTTTTTCAGTGCACATTTAACATCTTCTTCTGTGATTCCCGCCCATGTCTGTTCTGGTTTATTTTTCATTCGTTCTAACTCTTGCGCAATCCAATCTGCCTCTTCGTTGTGTTCTTTAGGGCAAGCCCATATTTTTCCCCAGAACTGTATAACTTCTTCCATTTTAGGGGGACTGTCACTTCAATTCTTTGTTTACCTATTTCCTGTAAAATTTCTTTGCATCGGTTTGAAAGATCTTGTTCTGTCTATAGAATCTTGATCTTTTCTCGTAGCGTCTTATTCTTTGAGCCTTCAGTTGTATTGTTTGCTTTATTTTTTCTTTTTAGTTGATAGGACTTCATTTTCATTCCTGATATTGTATTTTCTTTCGACTCTTCTGCCTTTTCTAGTTCTTACATTTACTCCTCTTGCTAGTTCATCAGTACTGATAATTCACTTCTAAGGTGTTCAATTTCTTTTCTATTTTTCTTTTCCAAGGTGGATCTTCATGTCTGTGAGACTGCCTTTTTTTTACTTTGATGTTCAGTTTATTTGTTGCTGCTATTGCTGATGCATATATTGCTTCATTGAGATTTATATGAGTGTCTTCTTCATCCAGAATCAATTTGAGTGCTGCATTATAGAGCTTAATAGTTTTGAGGTTATGCTTTGTTGGTTGTAATTTTGGGAGTTGTTCTCGTTCCTCCATTGCAATATTCTGTATCTGACTTATATGGCTCATGATTTCATCCTTGGCTTCTTGTATATTAATCTTGTTTTCTGTGAAATAATTCTGTTCGATGAATTTTGAACTCGTTTTATTACTGTCTTGTGACTGACTAAGATCATACCTTTCCAACATTTCTAAATTTTCAGCATTATCTTCACAGTGATTTGTGTGTATTTCGGTTTTTTTTCATTATGACCTGAGGCTTGTGTGATGTTACTACTTTTTTTTTTTTTTTCCTGATTCCGGTTCCTTTTCATGTTTTGTTGGTTCATCTATTCTTGTTGCAATTCTTTTTATTTCATTAATTTCAGCCTCTGTCAATCGGTTATTTCGCATGATGTCCCTTCTTACATTGGCTAGTTTATTTTTGTCTATGTACTTTCTAATTGTTTGCCCAACCTTCTCTCGCCAAATGTCATATGTTTGGCGAGTGATGTTTTTCTGAGGTTTGAGTAACGCTTCATGGAATGCAGTCATAACAACTTTGTACTCCTCACGAGACCATTTTATTTTTCCTTTCCTTAAATTTACGGTTATGGATCTAGCTGGAGAATTTACAGGACCATCATTAGGATTATCCTGGTTGTGGGGACCTGAAGATTCATTCTTTGTGTAGGAGTTTGTTCCTATGGCAGATTTTTCGACCTCAGGTAGGTTCCCTCCTGAAGGACGGGCTCCCTGTTTATCCACTGGAAGAGCCATACTGGACGTTTTGTTTCTATTTTTAATTTTCATATTAATCCCACGAGTGACACACGGGTCCAAAAGTCCACCCAAAGTTGCCCGGCACGTTGAGTAACGGTCTTTTACAGACAGGGTTCCGAAGCCTGTAGGGGATCGTTCGCGACCTCATAACGCAGTAGCCATTCACTCCTCGGCACGATTAACACCTTGAGTTGCGGGTTGTTGTTCGGAGTTTTCCTTCTCGTTTGGAAGAGCTTCTTAAAACACGTCATTCTCGTTGTAATCCCAACCGCGTCTATTATTATTATTATTATTGCTAATATTATTATTATTATTATTATTATTGCTAATATTATTATTATTATTATTATTATTATTATTGCTAATATTATTATTATTATCATTTTTATTTTCTTTGATTTCTGGCGTTTACACATTTCTTTCCAGGTCCCGCCCAGGGACCTAAGGTTAGAAATGGCATCATGACACTTTCCACTGACAAAAAAAAAATTACATAGACAAAGCCCTTCGTAAAGTGTGGGCTGTACTTGTCAGAACAATTTTTTTGTATCACTTTGAGGCATGGACTTCCAAGAATCCCTTCAATTAATCTACTGGAATCTTTTCCAACTAATCCTAGGGCTCCAACTACAACAGGGATTGTTGATATTCCCATATGCCACATTTTTGAGATTTCTATTTCAAGGTCCTTGTATTTTGACAGCTTTTTGAATATCTTCAAAGATACATTGCAGTTTGCAGGGACTGCCATATCAATAAGGAGGCACTTTTTTGTTTGTGGTCTTTAATAACAATGTCTGGGCGGTTGGCTTTGATTGTTCTGTCAGTGTGTATTGTGCAGTCCCATAGAAGTTCCTATCTCCGTAACCGGGTCTGGGTGGTGTTCATACCAGTTTCTTTCAGTTTCCTTCCCATAGAAGTTACAAATTTTCCAGTGCAGATATTGGCCCACTCTGTCATGCCGGGTTTTATATTCAGTGGGTGCCAATCCAATTATTATTATTATTATTATTATTATTATTGCTAATACTATTATTATTGCTAATATTATTATTATTACTAATATTATTATTATTATTAATTATTATTATTATTGTTTTTTAATAGGTATTACCCTATGCAAGGCAGTAAAGCCACTAAGACACAAGGGGTTACAGGGTGTGGAAGAATTAGGAACAGAAACATTAATAATGAGCGGAAAGGGGGAAAGAGTAATCAGGAGGACAATAGATAGCAATTGACATTGCATTTAAATTTTTGCAGATTGAAGTTGCCTGGAAAGTATGGAGCCAGGAGGGAGTTCCACAAACCAGAAGTGCGAGAAAAGAAACTGTTAGCATACAACTTACGGCTACATCTAACCAGCTCAATTGCAAATTGATGAGGTATCGACGCCAGTCTAGTACTGCGCCTAAATTCAATAAGTCTAGGTACCATAGCGAAGAACTATGGTACCTTGATAATTCCACTAAGTTGAAGGAATCGGAAACTAATTCTAAAATGAAAACAAGGATACTCATCTACTCCTTTAAAAAAAAAACGGAAAGGTGTGTGAACTAGACGATAGGTGAACCTCTCTATTACGATGAAATAAATATTAAATACACATTGATAATTATTTTATAGTTTGATGATTATCTACAGTGATCAAGAAAATGTTATCTTCCTTAATAAAGAATTATAAAGTTATCTCCCTTTATCAAATGGGACAGGACTATATACACATTGATAATTATCATATGGTTTGATTTATATTATATATATTATTACGAGAGTCTCTGATAAATGTTTTATTTTTCCACGTAATCAAAACGGAATTGTCCATTATTTATGAGGTATTGTGAGGAGACGTTAAACACTTGCTTCTTTCTTTCTTTCGCTTCTCATTCAAACCAAGTAGCGTTTGTCCCCTCTTTCCACGCAATCAAAACAGAATAGTCCATTATTTATGATGTATTGACAGGAGACGTTAGACACGTCTTTCTTACTTTCTTTCTTTTTCTCACTGAAACCAAGTGGTGTTTTTCCCCTCGTTCTACGCGATCAAAACGGAATAGTCTATTTATTATGAGTTATTGGCAGGGTGCAAATGTCATGCGAACTAACGAAGGGAAAGATAAGCATAATTATAATAGGATTTTTATTCTTATTGTCCTTATTTTTATTATTATCATTATTGGTGTTATTATTGTCGTTGCTATTATTGTTATTATTATTGTTGTTTTAGTTATTGTTATTATTAATATTGTTATTGTTATTATTGTCATTATTGTTGTTGTTCTTTTTATTGTTTTTATTATTATTATTATTATCATTATTATTGTTATTTACAGCTACTAATATCAATGATGCCATTATTAAGGGCCTGCAGCTGTTTGACAGACTTCCATACAAGCCCGAAGCTCGATCCTCGATTCTCTTCTTTTTGACTGACGGCCGAGCAACTGTCGGAGAAACAACCACGGAAAAGATATTGGAGAATATCAAATTACACAACACTCGGAAAATCCAGATCTTCGCCATTTCTTTCGGAGGAGATGCCGATTATACGCTAATGAAGAAAATGAGTTATCTCAATGATGGAGTACCTCGCCGTATTTACGAAGCGTCCGATTCTGCGTACCAACTGAAGCAGTTCTTCGATGAAATATCCAGCATATTAATTAAAGGAATCAAATTCAGTTATAGCTCTCCTTACGTGTATACCGACGACATAGCCTGGTCTCGATTCAAGAACTATTATGAGGGATCTGAAATTATAACGAGTGGTAAGATGTCTGAGGCCGAAATGAAACAACTGGGTTTAAGAATCAGTGAAAGAAAAGCCAGTGGCACCTATAACATTGATTTCCTATCTGATGCAATGTCAATCAACGAGAAGCCTCCCTTTATGAGTATGAAAGAATACAATATCTTGATGGAGAAAATGTGGGCTTTCCTTACTCTTAAGTATTGGATGAGACTTAAGTTGATGGGAGGACAGGCCGGCTACTTGGGGAGACTTAATGAAAAAATTGATGAGCTTTCTCTTAAGGTAATTTCAGTTCTCGTTTTAAAATATACACATAATATATGACCATCCAACGAATGGTGAAAATGCTTTTCATCTATATATATAAAACAGAGTATGTCTCTCTGTCTGTCTTTCGGTGTGATACCTTTTCACTTGAGATCCATCCGACTGATTTTCACCAAACTTGACACATACATTGTGCAACCTAAAAGATAGGTTCCTAGAGTTAAAAAAAATCGATAATTTTTTAAAAATCAATCATCGATAATTTTTTTTTCTCCAATTTCGTTCAAACTCGGTATGTAGGTTATTTACATCATGACGAGCTTAACGATACCTCATTTTTATTTCTACTCCACTGCGTTTAACACACATCGATTGCAGCACAAATTTTAAATGAAAAACTCTCTCAATTTTCAAGGAATCTAATATGAAATTCACTCAATTGTAGCCAACAATAAGTTGATTGTTTAACAGTCATTTAACTTGATAATTGAGTCCACCCATATAGTGAAAACCCTCA
Source organism: Acanthosepion pharaonis (assembly GCA_903632075.3). Taxonomy (NCBI): domain Eukaryota; kingdom Metazoa; phylum Mollusca; class Cephalopoda; order Sepiida; family Sepiidae; genus Acanthosepion; species Acanthosepion pharaonis. The sequence continues at coordinate 774,345 of CAHIKZ030005053.1, read as the reverse complement.
TAAATAGCGAAAAATGGCGATTTTTACGGCTTTCTTTCTTATTTTTCGTTGATCTTTCAAATAATTTTCATCAAACTTAACAATTGCTTTATAAACGTATCCTCATTTATATCCCTGGTAGCACACTGACAAATTGAATTTCAAAAAACTCCAAAATAATTGTGTTCTGAAGTGGGTCTTCATGTTGCCAGTTTTACCCCTTTATGTCCTCGGCTAACTTCGATTGAATAAATACAGACTACTTCTGTTATATCAGTAACTTCATTAATTCAAAATGTTTTTAATGAAATTACTTTAAAATAATTGAAGACTCTGTTACATGTGAAGATGATGCTGTTTTTGCTCCATTCTAATTGAACGCCTTTTCTGATTGACCAACTATGTTTGGCTGCTAGTATGATTTATTTATTTATGAGTCACCGATTGAATAGAATTTTATTACAAACAATTGTCTTGTAAATGGAATTTTTAAAGCATTCTGAATGTAAAAATAAAGAAAAAAAGTGTGCAAGACAATAAGAAACACTACCTGCCAAAAAAAAGTGAAGTTTTGTTGAAATCGATTGACAAATGTAGGAAATCCGATCCCATATATAAACGAACACACACGCGCATACACACACACACACACACAAAAACAACATGGGTTTTATAATAAGTATAACTTGATATGAGTTGTCCCCCTTTCATTCTCGCGATGCCTCTTAATCGTGTTTTCAAATTGATTTTGTGCAAAAACAATTGTGTTTTTTCAATTTTTGGCGCTGTCAGAACCACCGCAAGGTAATTTTACGTAGTCCTGCGAAGTTTTGTTGAAATCGGTTGAAAAATGTAGGAAATCCGATCCAATATATAAACGTACAGACACACACACGCACAACCTGGGTTTTATAATAAGTATGATTAATGTTCCAAAGAACACATAGCCTTGTGGATAAAAGTGTTTGATTGATTGATCCAAAAGTGATTTGACTTGACCCCATCCCCCACAGGAGAGAGAACAAAATCTTGGAGAGTTATCTCGGGGATTTAACTAAAACGGAGATAATCCAAAGGCTTGGCACATGGAATTAGAACAATCTAGCCCCATGGACTAAATAAAGGGTCTGATTTGAAATTCTAATGAATATCACTTGAAGAAGGCCAGAGTGTACAACGGCCGAAACGTCATGAATATGGCAATAAAGATGAGGACAACAGTAAATTTTTACAATATCTCAAACAGATAAACAAGTAAAAGATGATAAAATTCATCGCCGGATCACTACAATCTGTTTCAAGTCTAGGGTCAACTGTTATCTACCCTGCATATCCTCATAATTTGTGCTTGCTTCCTCCTCTTACGTCCATACAACAACAACATCCATTAACTCTCTACCTTGAGAAGCTCTTAGATCTGGTATTAGCTTAACATTAAAAATACTTAACCCTTCAACAGTTGGAAATGGCTGTACAAATGAGCACACCAAACAGGTAAAAGGCGATAAAATTAATCCCCCGATCATTATAATCTTAACTTCTTCAAGTCTAGGGTCAACTGTTATCTATCCTACATATCCTCATAATTTGTGCTTACTTCCTCCTCTTATGTCCATACAACAACCTCATTTAGTAATACTCTACCTTGACTGGCTGTTGACCCTTGTATTAGGTTAACATTTAGTAAAAATAATTGACCCTTAAACGGCCGGAAAATGTTACACAAATGAGCACACCAAACAATTAAAAAAAAGATAAAATTCATCCCTGGATCACTACAATCTTAACTGCTTCAAGTCTAGAGTCAGATATTATCTATTCTACATATCCTCATAAAACACATTTACTTCTTCCTCTTACGTCCATACAACAACCTCATTCAGTAACCCTGTACCTTGCGCAATGCGTTTCGTCCTCTGAGGGACATTACCGAGGCTTGATAAATTCCCTCAGAGAACGAAACGCGTCAGCTAAGATAAGTTTTCCTTTTGTTTTTATTCATATTGTCCTTTTACTCTATCTGAATATTTTACACACACCCTCCCACACACACACATATATATGTGTGTGTGTGTGTGTGTGTGTGTGTGTGTGTGTGTGTGTGAGAGAGAGGGAGAGAGAGAATGATATTTGTTTCTCTGCCTTCACAATTGTATACCTGATAGATGATACTCAGCATTTTATATATGCATGTTTGTGTAGATATAATTACGAAAGCTGGTGAGTGTGTGTTTTATGTTGTAGTTTTGTTGAAGTTATATTTTGGAATACAGTTTGATTTATGAAATTATAGGATATTGTATGGATTAATGTCAGGAAGGAGTTCAGAAAATGATACATAATTGTTTATATATCAGAACAATTTTAGGAAAATTAATTACAAAGTGAAAGAAAACTTTTCGTGCGCGCGTTTCGTCCTTTAGGACTTCATCAGACTAACGTGATGGTTATGTTGACATAATTACACATGCGACCAAAGGGAAGGGGACACTGCAATTTAAAACTTTTATTTTTTTTCTTTAAATTGTGTTTGAGTATATACCCTACCCGACTTCATTTAGTTTCTTTTTCTTTTTTGATTGTTTTTATCACATCATTATTGTTATATATACTAACATACTATATACTACTTATATACTTATATATATATATATATATATATATGTGTGTGTGTGTATATATATATATATATATATATATATATGTGTGTGTGTGTGTATATATATATATATATATATATATATATATATAGAGAGAGAGAGAGAGAGAGAGTTAGATAGATATTAGTGAATATATATAATATCCAACATCGATAGCACGACGTATGCTATCGACGTTGGATATTATGTATATTCACTAATATATACTTAAAGCTCTGTCACAAAAGTTGAACACTGTATTTATAATACCTGAGGTAGAAATATATTTATTTCCTACGTGCAAGTATATATGCATATTTCTATTATACGCATAATGTCCCTTTTGGAAAAATCGTAATTGAAATTTATAAAAATAAAAATTAAATAAAAAAAAAAATATATTAAAATGACAAATGTATTGCTACTGAAACCCAGACGGTGTGTTGGAAAATAGACACTACCACATATTTCTACTTGGAAAAAGGAACTTTATATCAATAGACAGATACCCAGCCTCCACTTTGACTTTACCGACTTGATAGCTACCATATATTAGATACATGAGTTTTCTAAATAAGTTAAATCTTAATACCCCTAAAATAAAAAAAGATGGAATTTTCCTTAACCCCCACATTTCAAAATATCAAATTTCTCTGGCCTTATAAGTGAATCAATTTCTAGAAAGTTATTCTTAGCATCGCTTGATAATGGAACTTTGTATTTTAAGTTTAATTTATATGATTGAATTTAAATTGAAGTTTCAGTTTTGAAACATGCGAATTTTGGTGTTATGTCTGCACATATTCATACACAATCTTTATTTGGTGTTTCAGTATAATTTTCTAACCAACGGTACAACTATGACATTGAAAAATCCACCAGGTTCCCCCATATCAGAGGAAATTGCCCTCCCTGTATTTGAGCCGGACTTGTATGGAGGTGAGTTATTTCGCTTTGTACATGTTAAAAGTCATACAATACAAACTTTTGGCACTATAAAATAAAATGATTTTTACGTCCACTATAAGTTATTGATGTACGTGTGATGTCCACAGATTTCTTCAAATAAACACGCAGAATAGATGTCTGATGATTGACAATTTATGGTTAACAAACGATAGAACTGACTTCTATCTCGAGAGATTCTAGAAGTAATTATCTCCCCTGAATTGGAGCGAATTAATTGATAATAAGATACCACTGCGATTAGCAGTAATTTTTTAAAAAATCTGCTAAAAATTAAATGCTCACTTTTTATAAGTGTCAACAAACAAAAGATATTTTGAAAGATGAAGCTGAAAAATTAATTTGCAGTAGCTACACGACTAGATTCTCCAATCAGTAAGATTTGAAAATGCGTTATCATTTAGAAATTTGATTTCATTGTAAGTAAAATGTATTGTAAATGAATACAAACCAGTAATAACTAGATAGTTTGATGTGACAAAATGGTTAACAGGCAAATGAAACAGGCCGTTTTCTACTATAGGGTGCCCAGTTAAAACGCGGTAAATTCAGAAAGAGGTGAGACAACCGTTTAAAACGACTGATGTGACTGAGAAATTCAAGAAGAATTTCTGCACATTTTCGTCAATCCCCCGCGTCGGATGTTCTTCTTTGATCAGTTGACGCTCAAAATCAATGAGTTGTTTCGCCATACGAGAATGGCAGAAGAAAAGACGAAAGTTGTCTGCAAATAACCTTCAAATGACGAGTCACAAAATCGAGCAGCAATTAATCAATCATAAAAGAATCAATCACAGTTAAGGAATCACGCGAGAGTCGAATGATTATTCAAGGTTATGAATATTCAAGAAATTTATTCAAGGTCAATTACTCCTGAAAGTTAAAACAATGATAATAAAATTTGCCGCTTTTTTACTGGGATCCTTGTGTAATGAGATTGATAGGTACGTGTGAATCTGTACCAGATTAAGTTATCTATTTATATAATTTAAATGTTGTGGGGAAAATGTCACTGATACTTTTTCCACACTTTTGGAACCCAAAGTCAGGGGTCGTATTCTAAAAGAACGTTTGCGATATTTTTAAGTTGAAAATATATTCTCTGAAATTCATTGTGTCTCTTGGAGACGTTTTTCAAAAACAACTCCATTTGACGATTTAAGAATTTATTTTTTAATGACAAATAAAATTTTCAGATTAATCTAAATTATTAAATAAAACCTTCTCTGTGTCTTGTCATGATTAGTTTCTAGTATTTCCCCACCACCACACACATACACACACTTTTTTGTCCTCACATCAATTAATCATTCACAATTTTAAATTTGTTATATTTTACTTTGCACACTCCCGATTAAAAAACCTGGAAGAGAGTGGGGTGAAACCAGTTGTTTTTCCTCTTTTATTTTTCATTATGCCTAGTAATATTAAATTGAATGTTTTTAAAGCAATACTCAAGTTTTGTACTTCTAAAAATGTATTTAAATAAATAATTGTACTTTTTATATCGTTATTTTATTACAAACTAACATCTTTTTAATGGTCTTTTCTTTTTCTTCTCTTTACAGAGGCACGGTTACCCAGAGGTCAGTAACATTAAAATTTTGTATTTAAAATATCATTTCCTTCTTGGATAATATTATTTCATATTTAACACGCTTTAAAGCACATTATATCAGTATGGTCATATGATAGATTCATAGTAAACGCATTATCGCATATACTTGAGTATACTGTGCGAGTTTTATCAACTTCATGATTTTTATTTTATACGCAAAACATAAGGTGTTGCACTATACATAGGTATACTTTTCTAGAAGGATTAAAATTAATGCCAAAAATAAAAAAAACTTTTAAATAAGTTAAATGTACAAGAGGTTTTCTTTAAAAAATGCATTTCCATAATAAACTGTATTTTAAATTAAAAATGAATAATTGTTTCGTGTTTCTTTCCAATCGAAGATAAATGTTAAATTTTAACTTAAATTCATTATTTCCTTTTATTTTGTGCCTTTTATGAAAATAAAATATTGCTTTTTGTTTTCTTTTTTATTTACAGTGGGAAATATGCGAGGTAAGTACGTCAATTTGTTTATTTAAACAATGCAATATATATATTAAACTGGGGAATTATACTCCATTTGTTCTTATCCCATACCTGGATATATATATATATATATATATATATATATATATATATATATATATATAAATTTTCATCGACAGACTGATCCGCTGTATCACATCATATGTGTGGCTAGACATCCGATTGCCTCAAGTTAGGATCGGAACCCGACTGATTTGGCATCAATCGGAGATTTTTCTATTAGCTCTCAATAGAGAGAAACGTGAATTTTTACGTATTTATTTTTTAATAAACACGCCAACGACTCTGAGTGGTCGATTCATAGACGAGCTTCGCATTATTAGCAGTAGCAATCACTGTAACAATGATTGTTACAATTCGCGCTTTCCTCTAAAGTGCCCGACCGGGTTTTTTTGTTTTTTTTTTTTTTTTAGTTTTCGGGGGCGTATATATTGTCATCGACAGACAGACTATTTCGCTATATAACAGCTCATGATTTCCCCTATAAGCTCCCGGCAGAGAGTACGGTGAATTTTTACATATTTATTTTTAAATAAACACGCCAGTGACTCAGAATGCTTGATTCATAGAAGTGCTTTGCATTATCAGCAGTAGCAGCCACTGTTTACAAATTCGCGCTTTCCCTCTAAAGTGCTCGACCGAATTTTTTTTCTTGGTGGGGGGACGTATATATATATCCAAATGTGAGAAAGAACAGATGGAGTAAGATTCCAATGTTCGTAGCACTTACTTTTTTTAAAAGTGCTCAATACAAAGTAAAGCAATATTACCAGTTACTTCATCGCTTGAAGAAGTACAATCATAGTATTGAAGCATGAAAGCTTTTTCAACGTGTTTTTATTATAATCTCTTATAATAAAAAAATTATATATCAATCCAACACCAATAAAATGTTATCAAAATAAAGAATAAATGTAATAAATATATTTCATAAATAAAATAAACACAACACGAACTGACGCGTGAAGCGCGATACGTTAAAAAAAACGACATGACACGTCAAGAGGCGATGATTCAAAAACGATGAAATTGACATAACAAAATTATAAAAAATAGATAAAAATTCTTTGATGTCGACTTATGAACAATTTATTTTTAAATATGCTGCGGAAACAAATAAAATAATCAAAAGACTAGAAAAATAAAAGTTTTCTTTTATCTGTTTGAATTTCTGGGATGAAGAGTTATCATTATTTACTATTTCATAAATGTAATGAATAAATGTAACATCTACTCTGGACAGAGTTAATATTATATGATTAATGATATAATAACACCATCTCATAATAATTGTTACATTTTTTGTATGAAATGTGTATGCTAATGCAATAACTATTATTGAATAACGGTAGTTTATAACATTACTGTGGTACCGCCATAGATTCACTAAAAATGAGCATACCATGATGAAAAAATGTCCCAAACTTAATAGAAAAGTTTTTAGTTACTTTTATGCATAAGACATTATGGACAGTATTGTGTTAAAAAAAAAATGAGAAATAATGAATTTTTACAAAAATTGCTTTCATTTTTATTTTTTTTAATTAGAATAATTTATAAAATTTTAATTTTTTTAAATTTCTGTATTAATCTATACCGGTTAGGTAAAATTGTTATTAAGTAATAACTACATTTACTATTCATAAGTGGAAAGGCTTACTACAATTCAGCTACCTCAAATATTTTAAAAAGAAGTTTAAAAAAATTTTTGTGTGTGTATATACGTACCGATTTTTGTAAATACGGACGTCCATACGCGTCATTATCAGAAAATAAGAGCGATAACTATATTAAAATGTAAGACAATGCACCGAAAATGCAATAAAATATTAGATTGCGGAGAATATTTTCCTATATTTAAAAAATTACAGGGTAGTTAAAAATTATATAACAAAGGTCGCTTACGTTATATTCCATAAGTAATTTTTACAGATGTGTTCACCGTAGAAAAAATAGTTAAGTTTAAATCTGTCAATCAAGCTGCCAACCTGTCAATATCTGTCAACACCTTCCGCCGTGATAAAAATGCATTTTAGGAGATTTTAAACTTAAAGTAAATAATATTTGTTTCAAATCAGATTAATTAAGCTTTAAATCAGTTAATATTCCTCGAATAAAGTTTCAGAAAATTATATTTTATTTTTGTAAGATTTTTTAATAAATTACATTGTGATGACAGACGGCTAAAAATGGCTCTAAAATCAGCGATTTCAAAACAAAAACTTTTTTTTTCCAATAAATTTAAATTAGTTTTGAAATAGAGCAAATTATTTTGCCTATTGTAAATATTACATTTAATCTATTATTATCTTCAAATTAATAATAAAATAAAAGCTTCAAGAAATATTTTTGTTTTTAAAAATTCATGTTAAATCGTAGGCAAATCTGTGGAGGTGCCTACTTTTGACCAAATCTTTCTCTTGACAACCAGATTTTTGGAAATCGTCAGGTTTTGCGACAAATTCTTCCTTTGTATTTAAATTTATCTGCTGTAGCCTTCATCAAGTTTCATGGTGGAATTTGACAATTCTATGTTGAAAATATCAAGAAATGTTGCGATTTTGGTGTCCTGAAATTTCTTCTCTGTTTTTTAATTTATTTCTTTTTCCCGGTTGGATTTTGATTTTATAGTAAAATAAACCGATTTCAATTAATCTCCCTTTGTTCTTAACGAACAAAGGAACGAATATAGAGTTAACTCCCCTTAACATTTTGTTAGTTTTTTTCTTCTTTTTTTTTGTCTTTTTTTTTTTTTTTTTTTTTCATATTGTTTCTCAATTCGGCAATTCTATCTCCGTGACTGTCTTTATTTTCCCTTTGAAATGATAAATAATGATAAATTATTTTGTTCTCTTTTTCAGTGTTTGCTGATCCCCACTTCATGGTGAATTTACCAGAACTTGAGCTTCCCGTCTGCTTCGAGATTATAGCTGATAAAGGAGATTTTCTACTCCTTTTGGAAGACCCAGTTTCAGGTAGAGTATCTGACGACAATTTAATATTAGTAAAGGTTCGTCGAAGTAAAAAAAACAAAAAAACAAAAAAAAACACGCTGCTTCGTAAACAACTCCAGTAAGAAGAGAAATAATCAAACTAATTAAAAATAGTAATGGTAGTATTAGCCGTTTCCTTATAAGGAAACATTCGGCTTTCATTGACCGTACATCCAGTGGTTCTCGAGTTACGCTTTTCTTCAATCCCTGGACATCTGTGGAGGAACAGTGCTAGATTGTTCAACTGTCAAACTCTTGCCGCAGGGCAAAGTTTCGTCCGGGGAGGTAGACAGCCCCTGAACCCGTTTAGGCGGGTTCAAAGGGGATATTTTTGGCCGTGTCTACGGGCTCGGAATACCCAAAATAAACTAGCCTTGTGCCGCATACACCCTCGTGTTGGAGCTGTTAAATATAATAGTGTAGTATCTGTTCTCATCTGTAATGGTAATATTGGTCGCTTCCTTATAAAGAAACAGTCAGCATTCATTGACCGAGCAGCCACTGATATTTTCGGTTGAAATTTATATAAATTTATATATCTTTTTATTAAAACAAATTTTCTGGAAAATAGGTTTCTGAAATCCACTAGCTGTTATCTCTCCTACCAGTATTTGGTGGCGTGGGGGGGGGGCTTTCATTCTAACCTTTTGTTTGAATTAGCGTGGAATGTCAGCATCTTGACCGTGTCATTATTTTCTCTTCGAATTCCACATGTTATCCATTTTAGCTGATGCTTTTGCTGGAATTCCTCAAGTGATGTGGTTTCTGTTACTTGGTACTGTTCTTTGTTAATAACTCTGTAGCGCCAGTCCACAAGGTTCACAGATGGATGGTCATCGCTAAGAACTACAGGCTTCATTCACCCGAAATTGTGGGGGTAGACTATACGGATTTTTGGTGGAAAAATAAAATATGAGTGTCATGTCCACAAATTACAATACAAAACTATAAACAACGCTAAGAAATGATCTTCCCAGAAAAGGAAGAAGACCAAACTAAAGATGACAGTAACATTTATACAGTAGATACATATATTTACATATTGAAAATGAATGTTCTTTGTTGTGTCTATGAAGAGACCAGTAGTTCAATGTGATTTGCTGTAAGTGAGTCTACAAAGTTTAGAAGTGATTTTGTTGCAAGTGACTCTGCAAAGTTCGAAATGATATGTACGCCAATATGTGTACTTGAAACACACGGTAATAAAACACAGTGAACAAAGAGAAGCTGAGACAAAACTTACTTTCATCGTGCCGCTGTAGGTAGATCGTTACTGACTGACGCGTTGTCATGGTAACGTGTGTCGAGGCTGGTCGGGTTCGCTGTCTTTCGCCGACTGAGTCGAACTATACTCCTTGGTACTTTCATCGCATTAATTTAAGTCTACTAGTAGATTGGCAACTAGGCCTCACCATTTTTGTGTTGAAATAGAGAGATGTAACTGGGCATTTTATTCTAGCAGTTTCTTTTGTCGCACTTCTCGCCTGCGGAACACTCTTCCAATTTCTTGCTTCGCTGTTATCTACACTTTTCAAAAGATTTAAATGCAACTTTCATCACCATCTTCTATTTTCGTGTAACCTGTTCTTTTATTGTCCTTTATCCTCACGAAAATCTTCTTTTACTCCCAGTAACCACTTGGGTCTTATGACATTATCGCTTTGCTTCGGGGTGAAATAAATAAATAAATAAAAGATAAAGTACTATATATCCTATAGCAACAATACCTCATTCTTCATCAGATATAACTCTTATAAAATTTCAAGTGTTTTTTTAAATCTGACCAGTTTTGACACAGCTCAAAAACTTTAACTTGGGATCAATCTCGGCCATGCTAACCATGGGATATATAAAATCATGTGTGTTTGTGTATCGTTTGTACTTTCTCTTCTAGGAGTTCGAGTAACTGCATCCGTTGTTGAGAGTCGCGCCCGTAACAAAGATGGCCGTCACAAAACCTACCTGGGTGAAGTGTTCATCGCCACGCACGATCTACAGGTTCGAATCTCTCCTTACGACATCCGTTTGAATGGACTTTCTCTCTCCTGGAAGATAGAGAAATCTCTTGGTACGCATCATGTCCGCGTTGTGATCACCGGAAGTAAATACCATGTAGCAGTGATCATCAATAACTCAACCCAAATGCTTATCCAACGCTATTTGTACGCCGTTAAAAATCCGAAGCAAGTCAACTATCTGAATTTCTATGTCACCGACCATACAGGCCTATCCACAAAAACTACTGGGCTTCTAGGTAAGAAATTCAATGAGTATTTTTCTCATTCTTTAAATAATGAAAGTGATTGTACGATTTCCAACCTAATTCTAATTACAGATTTTAAAAAAATGGGTCGATATCTACATCAAACGAAGAATACACCTATACACAATAAACAATAGTACACGCGATCCATCGCTTAATATACTGGGAAAATGGTCGATTCCCTGTACTGCACCAGCAAGTACCCCACTGTTGCTATGTTCTCCCTTCACAAGAGCCAGATCAAACCAAAATTGGAGCACTGTTGCCATATATGGACAGAAACTGCCCAGTCTTCCCTTTCCACCCTCGATGTCCAAAAGCGTCTCCGCGTCCTTGTAGGTGATGAATTATTTTCCACTATGCAACCTCTTTCTTACAGACGAGGCGTTGCAAGTCTCTCGCTGCTCTATCGCGCTATTTCGGATGAACTACTCTCCTTAGTTCCACCAGTCCTAACCTTCACGACTAAGACCCGCCATGCTACGCCCATTGTTGTGAATCACCCTCATTCCCCTCATGAGATGTAAGTTCCACTCGAGCAGCTTCTTCCCACGAACCACTGTCTTGTGGAACTGACTACTACGAAGTTGCTCCCCCGATCACTACAATCTTAACCTGTTCAAGTCTAGGGTTAACCATTATCTTCCACACATGTCCACATAAGCTGTTACTCTTGCTCTATAATCCTCTACCTCGAGAGGCCCTCGGGCCTTGTACATGATAAACATCACTGTAAAAAAAGATTTTAAAAAATGGGTCGATATCTACACCAAACGAACAATACACCATTACCTCAATATATTTCAATCTATTTCTTTTCAATGGGGAAAATATCTTTATTATAAAATCTCTTTATTATAAATGTATACGGAAGGTGGCACTTGCAAATTTAGAATATAGAATATTGAACACAGTATCGTTTGTTAGCGGCATATTAATTCCTTATGGGTCATTTAAAGCCGAAATATAATTTTCTTGGGGACAGTTATAATTTTTTTTTACAAAAATGTATTGCTGGTAAATTTTTTACTATGAAAATATATTGCTTGTATTTTTACTATAAAAATGTTTATATTTTCATAGCGTTTTGACCCATGATGCTACCCCCCCCCCCAAGGTTAGGATAGACCTAGGAACAACCGGAATTAAGAGATGCTTCTATGCTCTTCAAAACCTCCCGATCAGAGTCCTTGTTGCCGGCCGGATGTTGTTTATCGTCATATCCAGTACGGTTGAACACAGTAGATTTATTAAGTGTTAAATTGCCTTCACACCGACCCTGAAAAGGAAAGTTAGTGGATGTTACAAAAGCTGTCTTTAGTCACATTTTCGGTACGTCATATTGCTAATCACGCCAAAAACACCGGTTACCGTTCGATCGCTGGAGTTAAGCAATGTCGAACCAGGTCAGTACATAAATTGAGGACCGCTTGGGAAAACCGGATACCTACAATACGAAATATGTTTTAGCTTTAAATAACTCTCAAGGGTTTGATACGCCGTTAAAAATCAATCAATCAAAGTCATGTTGCTAGAAGCTATGTCTAATCACACGTCAGAAATGCATCTTCTCTTAACGGCGTCTACACAAGAATAATTGTCTCTGTACAAACTGTACTTCCTGACCTGCCGTTTCACATGAACGTTCAAGTGCGAGGCATACTAATTGAGGGGAAAAGGAAAGAGGAATGGGAAAGGAAGGGGAGGGAAGGAAAGTTAACCCAGTAACATTTTATTTAGGTATAAACTGACGGAAATTTCGTTTTAGAAATTATCATCTCATTTTCTTTATTTCAACTCAAAATTTCAATTTTTTTTCCTTTCAAATCACTTAAACTGCTATTTTAGATATTTTTGCTTAAATCTATTTATATAAATAGATCATGTTCGAATAGCTCTGTATGCACACACACACACACACACACACAGATTTGGTAATAAAACCCTATAAATTGAACCTCTCTAATTTTATTACGGCCAGAGTTTCCTACTCTTATTTTTAAAAAATGGTTTTAAACATAGAATAATATTATTCTAATTTAGTTTTATGATAATTCTTATTTTATTTTACGGCAATTTTTTTAAAGATTTTTTGTAGCCATGTATAATACGCACCTCTGATTTTGATTATTATTTTTTTGGAAAAATGCGTATTATACATGGATAATTACGGTATATCTTGGATATATCGATGTCGCCTTGATTATTTAACCTGGAAACATTGATGTAAAAATATTGGTCCCCTCTGGTTAAACAAAGTATTGATGAATTAACCTTTTAAATAAAAAATAATAATTCATTATTGTACCGGAAACGTAATTGGACGAGTGGTACCGCGACAAGTTCTGATGTTGTCATTCCATCTGTCATAAACGCACAGGCCTTAGTCAGTATTTGGCTTACATTCATTTTGTCCATTCTCAACGACCCTCAGTGTGTTTGCTTCACACAGTCCGGCTGTGCTGGCACCAAAGCACATGCTGTACAAAGTGGGTGAATATTGCGAGGTTGCGTGTGACTAAAGCGGAATTTTTGTGACTTTCTGAGAAATTTCATTCGTTCTTTTAAAATTATCTTTTCTAAACATTTTATTAATTAGATCCAATGATAAATTAGAATTCGAAGTATATTGGAAATTACCAAATAAGAATAACTACATACAGGGCCGGTACGTACTAGCCCCGAATCTCCGACCGTGGGCTAGGCAAGCCTGGTTGAGAGCCCCGAGCACTGCTTTGTGACTCACGTCATCAATATTTTCTTCTTTTTTTTTCTACCTACATTTATATACGCAACAAATTAAACTAAGCACAACTAACTAGGATAAAGAACTTTTGCGGATTTTAACGTAATTCTGAGTGGGGGTTCTAATCCGTGAATTTGTTTTGCTCATGTTAAGTATTAAAATAAATAAAAAAAAAACACTATATAAAATTCATTATTTTTTATCTATAATGTTGAATGTGTTAAAATTATTCAATTTTTTAGCAAGAAAAATCTCATGTTAAAAATTGCCACAGAACATTGATGTAATGATTTATTATGTCTCGAATTTGTATTTAGATACATTGCATTATTTAAAATTCTCCAATTGAATTGTTCACCTATATTGCATATGATCCATTGTTATATTTAATTAGGTTAAAATAAAATTTGTATCTTATATGAAAACTACCACATGATGCCTTATTGTAGATTAGGGGGTGAATGAGACCCTTGCACCGGCCCTGACTGCATACACTTTTACTCATATGACAATAAAACCAAAGCCAGTATAATACTATTTTTTTAACCCAGAACATTTAAGAAATGTAACCTTCTCTTATAGAGACAGTTAGTCAGCTATGTGCCATGTGTGACACACGCTTAGGCGATCATGTATCTTTCGATTTTTCCCCGCAGTAGATTGCCATTTCTTTCTGGTCTTTCTGAAGTAGACTAGATGCCATTCAAAGTTATAGAACCCGGTCTGTCCTACTATTTACCAATAGCTGGTAGGAGAAGAGGATGCATATTTTTCCCAAGTGAATATAATGGATTTGACTGGAATTCGAACTCGGCTCTCCGATTCCACAATACGCTATCCATTACTCCACCGTGCCTCCCATGTTTAAAATTCAATAATATTCTACTTACATCATACTAAACGCTAAAAGAAAGTTTCATAAAATACGCACTCATAGTAAATAAATTTGTATTTTCGAATAAACATGGCTGCCACTTAATGTGGCCATTTTGCTTTATTTCTGTTCTTCTCCAATTCCCTTATATAATTAAGTATAGTAGGAGGTTTTATGATAATTTTGCGCAAAAAGGGTTCGCTCTATACACAGCAAATGTTTTTGAAAATGTTAAAAAAACATGCATTTTCGCGCCGGTGATCAGTTGCACTATACGCAGGTAAGTTTTTCGTTGTTGGTAGTGGAGATGGGCGGTAAAAATAGGTATCTCCACTAATTCGCTAAAAAAAGAGCATAACTTTATGAAAAAAGGTGCCAAACTTGATTAAAAACAAATTTTTTAAATGTTTATGTTATTATTAAGAGAAAAGACCAAAGTATTTTTTGATTATGTTTTTACATTTTTAATCCTTCCTAGCACGTCTGAAATTTTAGTTAAAAATCTTGTTTTTTTTGGGGGGTTAGACAACAAAATTTCCATAAAATCGATGATATCCGCCATTTTTGGGAAATTTGTAAACAAAAGTTAAATTCTCCGTTATCTTGTAAAAATCAATTATACCTTTTTCAAACAAAGAGTCACTCAGAGAATTCAACACATGCTCGCAGAACGAAAACGCAAAATTTTCTGATGTCAGTTTCTTACTCTTAGGGGAAACAACTCTTAAAACATTTGATATTATGTCAAGTACGTCCATCCTTATATTTGGAAAAAACGTTTTTAAGAAACAGCGTAAAATTCTTTTTAAAATACATGTTTATCGCAGATTGTATTAAGCTTTCAAATTTGCGATCTGTAAAAATAATTATTTTTAATAATAGCATTTCCAAAAAGACACAGATTCAAACTTAATTTTTAAAATATCTAAAACATTTATCACATTTTGTATTTAAAATTGAAAAAAAAGAAAATTCTTGTAAAAATTCATTTTTCATCGGAAAAATATTTTGGCTTCAAAGAATATTGTCCTTAACATATATTATTCATAAAAGCAATTAAAAGCTTCTCTAATTAAATAATGTTTTAGATTTATTGGGTTTTGTATTTTACAATTCAAGCTGAATTTTGGGTAGCTGTGTATTTCGATTTTACTAAAAGAATCGATGATTTATATTCCTCAAAGTCTTCCACTTTTAACTAATATTTTCACTAAAAGGCATGCCATCGCATTTCTCCAGTTTTCATAAAGTTAAGTAAGTGGTGGGGTAACAAAAAAAATATAATTTTACTATGACTTTCTAAAAAACACGTTTAAAATAATTTCATTTATTGGTGAATAAGTTCTGAAAGTTTCATTAAAATCTGTCAATTATTTGATTTTTGCAAGAATTTCCATTAAGTTCGGGACCTTTTTTTTATCATGCTATGCTGTTTTTTCGGCGAACTAGGGAAGAAGCCTAGTTAAAATGCATGCATTTCCGGTGACAAACCTAGTCTATTTAATACGCTCTATTGCAGGGGTGGCCAATCTTTTGATTCCATGCGCCAATATTTTGTATGATTAATTTAAATGCGCCACACAAACATTCACTTCCTTTCAGTACGTGCTGTAATATGGACATATTTTAAAGTTATAATAAAATCTATTTATTTGAAAAATATATGCTTATGACCAGGGGCGTATCCAGGAGTTTTGAAAGGGGGGGGGATCATCAATCAATGCTTTGACTTTTTTTTTCTCTTCAGATTTTTGCGGCGGGGTGGGGGCATGGCAGAGTTTATAACGTTTACATAGGCAAAATAAACATAAATAACTTTAATATGGCTTTTAATTCTGCTTTGTTTTCGCCAAACCAGCAATAGGAGTTAAATTCGTAACTGAAAGCAACAAACAATTCTTCAAGTTGGAATCGGACAGTCGCGACCTTTTCATCAAAAGGATGCAATGCGCCACTTGTAAGCATCCAATGCGCCACTTATGGCGCATGCGCCACAGGTTGGCCATCCTTGCTCTATTGTATCATATATATTTTTTAAATTTACTCTTTAATTTTATATAATTTTACATTATTTTTTATTATGTAAATTTTTATATTATTCAAGTCATTGTCTACCTCCAGCCGAAATCTTTGTTGTAAATTGTGTTTCTAAATTTAACTATCTTTTTTTTTTTTGCTTTTTTTTCTCCATTAGGTTATTTTGCCCATGCTCATGTCAACAATATGTCTCTGATGAAGTTAAAAGAACCACTTCCTCGTACATTGAACCTTACTGCTGCCAGCCGAGACACAGGCAAAATTTACCCATTTACTGCCCACCTGGTTGATCGTCTCGATGTGTTCGACATTAAGCAAACAGTTCGGTGCTGGAAGATTTTACCCCACGAGAACTTTGCTCTATTTGGGGGCATTCAAACGGGAAGGTTTTTCTTGGATGATCTGTAAAAAAACAAAACTTCGGAGCCTTTTATATTTGTTTCAATTTGGGTTTAATAAATAAATAAAAAAAATGTTTTTTTTTTTTTTTAGTGAATGGAGACGACTGAGATAAGGGAATTATCATGTATAAGAATAATATATGACAAGCATTGAACAAGAATAACAAAAATGGATAGATGGGTGGTTAAATGTTGTTATTTCAATAAGTTCTCTGAGTTAATGACTAAACTGAATGAATTAATGAATATATATAAATGTATATTTTAGTGGACATTGAATGTGGAATGTCTGGGTCGATATTTTAACGTTTCCTTTATGTTTAAATTTGATTAAGTTTCGTTGTTTTTTCGTTTCGTTTCTTTTTAATTCCACGTTTTTATACAGTAATTCTTTCATTTCTGTTATGTTCATTCCAATAGCAAATATTAATGTAACGGTATGTATTTCTTTTATGTTTCGTTCTAACCGTTTGCCTTTCATATTCGTCTGCTGCACTTGAAGTTTTATTCTGACAGTCTGGAAGACGATCATTGCTGATTCAGTTTTCCTCCCGTTTGTGCCAAATAATATTTAACACTTCGTCACAGAAGTAACTGAGTTTTTTTAAACGACTTGATATTTGTTTTTTATTGATCGGAATTGACTCCAACGTGTGAATAATGTCATCCACGGCGCTATGCAGTTTTTGCTGAAACTGATAACTAAACAGAAGACTACTGTTGTTTTCTTGGCCTCAGTCTATGAAAATACTATTGAGCTGGGCTCTATCGTTGTTGCTGATACTCGGAACTAAACAGAAAACTACATTTGTCTTCTTGAATTAAATCTATGACAATGCTATTGAGCTAAACTGTATTGTTTGTCTAAAATTATTACTGCCGTTATGTTTCAAATTAGTAATTGTTTCTTACACACTAGCTTTTACAATTTTAAAGCTTTAGAAATAGGTCATATTCCAGAAAACAAAAAAGGAATATATATTTAAAATCAAACCAAAAAAAAATCAGATTTTAGATCTTTGTTCATTTTCCAAGAGAATCAGATAAAACAATATAGAATGATGAATCTTTGAAACTTAATATTCTATTTACCCCCCCCACACACACACACACACAATTTTACCATGATTTTCTAGCCCTCTCTCAAATTTTATTTGGGGATCTTGGCTTGAATGGTAGTTACTTGGGTTAGATCCGGCAAAAAAAGGGATTGGATCGTTTCGCTATTTTTTCCTTTTACTCTTAACTCACTATTTCTTTTCTTTCTCTTCTCTCTCTCTCTCTCTCTTATACACACACACAGTTTACTCATATGCCCATCGATTATAATTAGTGATTATTTCAAAATGAATTTATAATTATTTGCAGGTTGTTAGAAGTGATATAAAGTTAGTAATGGGTTTAATAGCTAACAAATGAATAAGATTAATATAGATTTTAATTCTTGAAGTGATATTCCTAATCATGTATAACTTTTCAGCGAAATAACGTGGGTCTCTTTATACCAAGTTTTAAACGACCAAATATTTGGAAAGAAATATTTGTGGTCACCTCCTCAAATAGTCAATGTTTATTTTTTGTAATACGGATAAGGGTTCAATTTTCACCAATGTTAGCTTTCTATTCTGGTAATATTATGAAACAAAAAGGCGGGATTTTTGTTCCTAATCGATTTAGTTTCATTATTTGGTCGTATTCCGAAGCCAAAAACTTTACAAATTTTATTGATTTTATTCCAAATCTTTTGAATGAAGTCATTGATGTGATATACAATGGAATTCAGAAAGTTTCAACTCCTCAATCGTCTTGTTTTTTTGTTGTTTTTTTTGTTTTTGTTTTTGTTTTGTTTTGATTTTTTTTCTTTCTTTTTTGTTGGGGGTGTTCTTTAATAGCATTTTTGTCTCTTTTCTTAAAGGAAAAAAAGAATGTAAAATTTCAGCAAAAACAAATTCGTGCAAAACATTTATGTCCACTTAAATGCCTTTTTTGCATTTGTTAAGTACATTGTTTTATTTTCAATAACGCATACGTTTAGATTCTATTTTGAATAATCAAAACGGCCGTCGTAAAATGTTATTTTTATCGTTTTTGTCTGCCACGTGTTTCATGTTGCCTAATATTTGCTTGTCGGATCAGAACATCACACGAGCTTAATGGCTTTTATGTCTTACTAACAAATCCCCGGTAATATCTTTGGTCATTTTATACCGGAATTATTTACTTTGAAGTATTATATCCTCTTCAAAACGTAACTATTTTGCACATTACTGGCTTCCATAACAGTCACTAACAATAACAGTGAGAGACTTAAAATAGCTGTCTTTCAATCTTGTAAAAACTATCTTTTGTGGATATAGTTTAAATTGTAATTTTATATTAAGTATTTTTAAGAGTTTATAATTCAGGGTGATGTGGCGAGTGAAAATTCTTTATTACACTAAATAATGATTAATGTTTTTTTTCCTTGTTATTTCGCAATAAGACTAATGCATTAAAAATATAAAAAAAAAACATAAGATTTGTTGTTAGGATAATCTTATTATGGGTCACGTCCTCTGTTATCACTTTGAGATTTTAATTAAAAAAAACTCAATTTCACTTTTCTTTATGAAAAGGTCAAATTTCGGTGTCAGTTTGGCATTAAATGTAGACATTCCTTTGGGCCGTCTCTTAGTTTATGGCCGGATAGGTTTATAATATTTTTCATCGGTATTGGGAAGTAGAATATTTCTTTGGTATAAGTTAAGTTCACAAAAGAAAGCACGTATTTGCATACAATAAATATACGATAAAAATATTACAAAAGTACCTTTTTAGTCTTGTTTAATAAAATATGCACACGCTCTTACAATAGGTACTAATTTGATATAAGTCAAGGCGCGTAATTACGCCAAGTGTATTTATATATTTTTTGTTTGGAATGTCTGTGAATTTTTGCTGTGATAGTTATCTTTGTTTGAATTGGTGACACCAGTTGACAGTGCCTTTTTTATGACAATAGCAGGCTGTACTTAGATATAAATAAACGGATCTCCCAAGAATTACTGCATATTAATGACATTATTAAGAATATACAGAAAGGAAAGACTAATATGGGAAAAATTAATAATAGTAAGGACATAACAAAATTTTGACATCGCGGTTAACGCAGTATAAATATAACATTATACTGACCAAAAAGTGGGGGTTCGGTTTTCTGTTCGTAGTTGATAAAACTATCAATTAAAAATCGTTATTTTTGACGGCGTGGGTAAAATATAATCCCAAAAAATATTGGCAATGGACAAAATAAAATAAACAATATTTGTAAAGAATTAATCGATCTATTTTTAATTCGACCTTTTTTATGATTTCAAACGTTATTATAGTGGATACTTCATATTTGAATAGACGACCTATATTTTTTTTTTTTTTTTTTTTTTTAGCTATTAAGGTTTTGCCTGTTGCGATATTCTCCGTAGCTGAACGGTAAAGGACACTGGATAAACGGTTGCTTCTCTCTACAAAAGGGGACACAGATTTGATCCCTATCGGGTAATGCATTTTCTTTACTAGGTTTTCTCGAATGCGCAAGACGATAGCCGTAAAACACACTGTTTAATAAATAAAAATGGATTTTCTATTTCAAATACGAGCAGTCCGACGTTTGAAGTAATAGAAATTCCAAATATGAATTTAAAATAAACTATAATATATAAACTATACTATAATATATACAATATTTTCGTAATTGTTCATAAATTCTACTTTTACTTACCATCGTGTAGAATGATAAATTTCTGTTTTAATTATCGAGTTTTACCATTATTTTCTGTTTTACTGACATATCAAATAATACTGCTTTTTTCAAACCATTTTGTTTTCTTCCCATTGCTATATTTTGGATTGTGATAAGCAATTAAATCTTCAATATTTTCTGCGTTTCGCAACCAAATTCGGGATTGGAATTGCTTTTTATTGCATCATTAAATAATAATAATAATAATCATCTTCAGGTCGAGAATTCTTCTCGGATACCCCTGACTCGTTCCTTCAAACCATCTCTGTCAGACATCGCCATCGGCAAGTCCTCCAAATGGCATCCAGGGTCATCTACAAGTTGGTCAATGTAGGTGTGATGAGGTCTTCCAACCGATCTTTTGCCGTGCAATAGGTTCCATAGGAGGGTGTCACTCACAAGTTCTGAGTGACCAGCTAGCCGAAGCATTCTTTCTCTTAACGAAACTGAGATAGGAGGAAGGTGTCCATACAGGCGTTTCTTTGTTGGATGTTCCTTCAATAATAATAATAATAATACCACTTTAAATAGGAAATAATCACTTAAAGAAGTGTCGGCATTACTTGAAAAGACTGATCCACTCATAAAAAAAAATAGAGAAAATTATTTCAGAAAATATTTTTCTTGATTAGTATACGTTTTAGACTTTCCTTAGGCCGCGACACTTGTCGGAATCGAAAAATAATGCTTTGTTATCAATTGGTGGGGTCCTGTATACAGTGTCTAGTTAATTCCTGACTTTTACAGAGTTATTGGCCTTAGCAGTTTTGCCGGGGAAAAACAGACTTTATTTGAGGTGAAGTTCCAGAAAGAATTCTCTTCAATAACGAACAGACGGATAAGTAAAGAACAAATATTTACATCAATAAATAAAATTAGTTATCCGTTTATTCCTAATTTAAGATGAATAATTGTGGACCTCAAATGTTTGTTCATGTACTTTCAGAAAAAATCCCATAAAAAAAAAGTTAAAAATGTTTAAAAAAAAATAAAAATAAAAAAAAATTTTAAATGTAAAAAAAACAAAAAAACATATGCAGATATTGATGCCGTTAGAATATTTTCAAATGGAACATTTGTAAATAAGAGTTAAGTGACTTAGCCTAAGATCAATAACACTACAAAAGTTAAGAACTGTATCGATATTACAAGCAGGATCCTCCCTCTTGTAGCAAATCAATATTTTTTTTTTATTCTAACAAGTGTCGCGGCATAAGTAAAATATTAAAAAAAGTGATAATTATTTCCTAAAGAAATTTTCTTTTTTCTTTTCTTTTTCAAGTCATTTCACCCCCTCCCAATCAAAGCAATAAAGCCACTAAGACGCAAGGGTTTAAATGAGTGTGAGAGAATATGAGAAAAAAATTATTAAAGAGAGAAAACAATAAAAGAACAGGAATTAAGAAGACAAAAATATAACGTTTGACACTGCATTTACATTTTGGAAGATCAAAGTTTGCTGGAAAGCAAGAAGCTGATAGTAAAATTCCGCAATCAAAAAGTCCGAGAGAAGGAACTGTTTGCATAGAACTTATGATTAGCCATTTCAACTGTAAAATGATGGGACCTATCTGCCAGTCTAGTACTGAGCTTAAATTTGAATTTCCATATTATTTCTGAATGGACCAGTCTATTCAAGTAGTGCCGAAGTATCTATTATAATATGATCTGTTATTAAGTGCCGAAGTATTTATTATATGATCTGTTATAAAGTGAACTACTATGGTTTAGATTATGTTTTTTCTATCTTCTGGCCGGGATAAAAGCGTAGTATCTGTTCTCTTCTTAGCTAAGATTGGAGAAGGTATCCGAGCCGGAGATTCCAACACTGGAGCAGCATCTTCTTCATTGCACTAAGAGAGGCGGGGTTGGCGTAATACCGACGCCAGCGTGACAATGGTTGCGTGCATTGGACAATTTTTGTCGTTAGTCACATCCTAACTTAGTGGGAAGACCATGGTAATACCTTATTCTAGCAATTGAAAACATTAAGCATGAGAAATTTTTACCTAATGAATAAAAGGTACAAAGGTAAAACCATCCTTCAGCTGGAAATGCTGGTGTCATTACTTCTACAGGGGTGACCAAAAATAACTTGTTTAACTCATTAACGTTTGCTGTTCCAAATATGCGATGGTTCTCATTAATAGGCTATAGTAAGAAATCCATAATTAATATTGTTTTTTCATAAACCTGTAATTAACTTTTATATTTCGTTCCGGCTTTTACGTTAGGCTTTAGATGGTTAATATAAGAACTACCGACAATAAAGTTCAGCTGTTTTAGAACCGCATGATATACACAAAATTTACACACGTTTTTTACTGTTGCATATACATTTTGCTACAAAACATTTATATAAATGTTTACTAATACATATCCGCAGTAATACTAATTCAAATTATATATATATATATATATATATATATATATATATATATATATATATATATATATATATTATATATATATAAATCATAGTTAAAAATCAGTTACCTCATTCGAAAATAGCTATTTCGATCCACAAGATTTTTACTTGTAGGTCTTGTCAGCTCAGAGATATGAAGAAAAAATCTTTTTTCTTCTTCATATCTTTGAGTTGACAAGACCTATAAGTAAAAAAAATCTTGTGGGTCGAAATAGCTATTTTCGAATGAGGTAACTTTGGATTTCTAATCTATGTAATTTATACGCTCTGTTATAATAAATACATTGAGCTCTTTTTGTGGATCAGTCTTTACTTTTTTATATAAATTTAAGGATTAACTTGGATTACTTACCAACAATATATATATATATATACATATATATAATGTTAAATTTTAGCAATTATTAGGTCCAGTAATCACAATGTGCGCCTATATATCAAATACCTTCAAAATCTCCACTGAAGATTGTTTTTTTTTAAATATACGTATTTTTTAATCATTCCACCCCAAGCAAGGTGATAACGCCTCTAAGACACAAGGGGGGGTTACTTGGGAGTGAAAGAGAATGAGAAAACTATAGTGAGAAGAAAGGATAATAAAAGAACATGATTCAGAAAGACAGTTCTTACAGAAAATAAAAATAAATGACTTGGATTCTATTAAAAAATTAGACTGCCAAAAATCAAAATAATAATATTAATAATAAAGCTTGTATTTTTTATGCTTTGCCTTTCTAAATTAACTGTGATGAGAAAAGGAACACAGCTAATATATTACCACGAGCCGCACATTAAATGCCATAGAGCCGAATGTGGCTCACGAGCTGCACAATGGTCAACCGTATTCTCTCGCAAGCTTTTAGCTTCTGCACTACGCTATTGTCACGAGTATTTTTATGTGTGCCTTTGTGTAGTTTTGTTTGTTGATTTATTTTTTCATTTGTCATTAGTCGTTTTGAATCCTTGCTTTAATGATAATTACTATTAAAAGTAATATTTTTGCTTTATTTGACCTGCATGCATGAAGAGCATATGCATATATAAAACCATGCGCCATTAATATTTAGACTTTGCCTCCAATGATATGAGAAAGTCAACACTGCGTAATAGGCTTGTATCAAAATGGAAAGTAAACGTTACGCCATTTTGTAATAACGTTTTTATAACTGCATGCGTTCACGCTTTTTAGTTTATAAACACGTGTCTACTTTTTTAAATGATCAAATTGAGGCTGCAATCGAAATGCAGAATACAATGCTTATTTTATTTTTAAAAAGCCAATAAAACGTCGCATGTATCTTATTCATTCTTATTCATCATTCCCCACGTTTATTGTATATCTTCCAAACCAGTTACAGTAATTTTGTCTTGTATGTATGCGTTTGTGTGTGTCTAGATGTAAAGCTGTGTAATCTTAAAGGTGGAATACTAGTTTCTGTCAAAATACTTGTAAAGAATAACGTGTATAAAAATGTGATACCAATAGAGGAATGATACTACAAATACATTTGAATATTTTATCAATAAACCACACTATTATATGCGTTTCATATTCATTACTTTCATTTGCAGCGCCATTTTTATAAGAGTTGCCTATTTCAATACACAAACGCTCAATTGTAGACACATACTATAAAGTTAATAAAGTTTATGAAATACTTTTCTATAGATTTTTTTACTCTGTCAAACAATACTTACATTCATACACATATACGTCCATTTTTTTAATGTGAAAAGATATACCTTAGTTTTAAAGCTTCAACAAATACGTGAATAAACTTTTTATAAAACTTTAATTAAACTCGTGTTAGAGAAAGATTGATTTAAAATGAATAGCTATAATTAACATTGCAATAATAATAATTTTTTCTTGACATGATGGTCTAATTTGAACAGCTTAAATATTATAAAATATTTAAAAACAATGATAAATTGGTTGTCAACTTGATACTTTTTCAATTACTGGTTTATAACACAAATTTTAAAGAACAGAAGTAATTGCATGGGCAATAAACAAATTCAAAATAAATGTTGTTGCTTTTTATTTTTCTATTTGACTGCTGTTTTACCGATCATATAACAATCCCAATGACACACATACACGACTTACGGCCACATTTTTATTTGACTGCTGTTTTGCCGATCATATAACAATCCCAATGACACACATACACGACTTACGGCCACATTTTTATTTGACTGCTGTTTTGCCGATCATATAACAATCCCAATCCCAATGACATTTTTATTTGACTGCTGTTTTGCCGATCACAATCCCAATGACTTACGGCCACATTTTTATTTGACTGCTGTTTTGCCGATCATATAACAATCCCAATAACACACATACACGACTTACGGCCACATTTTTATTTGACTGCTGTTTTGCCGATCATATAACAATCCCAATGACACACATACACGACTTACGGCCATATTTTTATTTGACTGCTGTTTTGCCGATCATATAACGATCCCAATGACACACAGACACGACTTACGGCCACATCACGTTGACGCACTGGTTCCAATAGGATCACTGAAGTTCAGCAACGTCGGGCCTGGTCAGTACTTAGTTGGGTAACCGCTTGGGAATGATATAATGGATAATGTCTCGGAATTGTTCATTAGAGAGTAGAGTTCCAATTCCAGTTGGGTTCATTATACTCACTTAGAAAATTATTATATTTATAGTGATGTGGAGCTTAAGGATTAAATGAACAGATGATTTATTCACATCATGAAGATTAATAAAGGATGATAATGACTAGGTCGGGTAATTTCAACAAAACAAGATAAAGAATAAATTCCCGAATTTACACGCTTGAAATAGTATCAGTAATTCGTTTCAGGAAAATAAATCAGAATTCTTAAAGTCTGTTGTTTTAACCTATTGTCATGAAGAGAAAATGTTTATACAACAGATTAAATGATCTGGCACAAAATAATATTAAAAAATGTTTAAGACAAAGATAAGAGAGTTTCTTGCTCACCAAAAGGATAACGAAGAGGGATAGTTTGAAATACTTAACTTTCTGTGATTGCTGTGAAAAAAATTCTTTGAAGTGCTGCGTGCTGGTTAGAGGCCGATAATATAATTAGTGAATAATTTTACACTGGCGAGAACTTCAATGCTGATCTCGAGGAACTGAAACGAAACATTTCACATGACTTCAAATACTCTTATTAATTTAATTTTCTCCTCATTTTATATCAAAGGGAATTTCATATAGGCTCGCGAATTCCTTTCCTTATTCTTCTCAACTCACCGGTCAATTTCTGGGAATGCAAGGTTTTCATTGGTCCGAAGAAAATTTCAGACAGGTTCGCGAATTCCTTCTTCTTCCTCAGTCCTCCTAATTTGAAGGGTGTGAGTAAGTTATTATTATTTCGCACTCACTACATATTTACTTTGGAAAGGTATGAATTCACCTTTTCGTCCCCCCCCCGCCCACTTAGCTATCATTAAAACATTATTATCTCCAAAAAATAAAAATAAAAAATAAGATAAAATTGAGTACAAAATATTTAAGTTTCGGCATTAAATAACCCATAGAGTTGTTGATATGTCGCTAAACAAAATTAACCAACCACCCCACAGGCAGCGGAGTTGACGTCTATGAGAAGGGAAGCG